>CM033643.1:86514616-86719817 GCA_019512145.1 Engystomops pustulosus | reverse complement strand
GTATGTTCCCAATGCTAAAAACATAGAAATGATGGAGATAGAGATTTGGCTTTCTCCTTGAATTTATTCTAACGATGGCGCTTTCGTCAAGCATCTAATAAGACATTGGAACATCGTCAGGACCGGAGTGCAGAATCGATCAGAAGGACCAGAAGAGAGCGGAAGTAGAGATCAAAGGAAGGGACCGTGGAGAAGAATACCGTAGAGCGAATTGGAACAAAGATGGCCCCACAGTTGTCACGGCACATTGAATGAGCTAGTCCAGAGTTAGATACTCCTTCCGCAGACAAAATTGGCTCAGTACGGTTGCTCCTAAGGAAACTTAAATGTGGTCACTGCAATTTTTGCAGGTATATTTACAAGCCAAACTTTGAACCTAGGAGGCGTACCAATCGACATTAAGAGCTTTAGCCTGTAGAACGAAGTTTGTAGTGTCGTCCTCGTCTGTTCGTGCATAATTTTACATCGAAAAACAATTAGAAGTATGTTTATCAGAGTTAGAGGAACATTTTTACCTCAATTTTGACTGGGAATGGCTGTTCCGCGGCTTGATCGAGCACGCAAGTACTTTTGCCACCCCAACGAACCGAATCCATTTCGCTTCGCGGTTATATAGAAAGGTCTGGACATATCAAGAGGCGGGGATCGCCAAAAGCTTTATGACGCCACAAAGCTAAATGGATTCTTAGGTGTAACGCCAGCGGCACCTGGGTCTGAACGACCGCAACGATTGAGCGTTTTTTTGTAAAACCCAAGATACGTGTACTTACTGACCTAATTCAGCCATTCCAGTCTTAATTACATAGTATATTGCCTGCAAACTGCTTCCCTTATATGCTGTTGTTTTTAACATAGTGTTAGTTGAATCAGATTGTAACATGCACATGCATGTTTTGTTGTTGCTGTATCCATGACGACCTTCAGGGGCCGGCGCTTAAAACACGCATGCCCGGGAGGATACGTCAGAGGCTTAGAGTAGAAGAAAGCTGTCTAGCGCGAAGGCCCGTCGCCTTGCCAGCATGCCGGCTCCGGTACCACCTGTGTTGTTATGATAAATACTGAAGCGTTCTGGTGAGTTCCATGGATTTTCTTCATACTATTCAAGATTACAATGTTTTCCTGTGGCACCACCTGTGGCGTTCACCTACTGCAATATATCCATACGTCACCTCAACGAACCGGGCTTCGTGTGCGCAGGGTGTTTGGGGGCAGGTGCCAGAGCACTTCTTCTCTCCTTTGGTGTATATATATTTTATCAAGTGGGTCTGGAGGGCATTCGAAACAACCCAGTGTAATATATTTATTATCAAGTGGTATGTGAGCATTTAGAACATACAGGTGGTTTTCCAAACATGATCTGCCATGGATGCCCAAAATACAAATTGCAATTATTTCTGGAAAATTTGGTGCCCATTATGTCAGCTCTCTGATTAGGAAGCCATGTTTCCTGACGTAAGAAAGACCCAACATGTAATTCTAGCCAGAAAATACAACAGGTCTCCAGAATTATAAAGCCTCGTGTCTATTTGAGCAGAACTTGGGGAATCGCAAAGGATGTGCTAACAATTTCAGAGGCTTGGAGGGCAAATAGAAAACCTAAAAAATACTGTCCAGGTCAAAGCCAGACATGAAAGCAAAAATACAGACATATGCTATATGGCCAAGACTTAATATTTTATTAATGTTAAAATACACCACAACGCAGAAGAACATCATAAAAACAGATTTACTTATTCGGGTCCGGCGCGATTCACTAAGATCGTGCGCTCCAGTTCCTGCATGTGTCGCTACTCCGCCAAGGTCCGCCGGAGATCACCTGCTTCTTCCTGGTGCATGTGAGTGCTTGATCTTGCGGCACAAATCCTTTTTTAAATTCTGCGGTTTGTCCGAATCCGTCGGGTTGTCTGACGACCCGCCCCCTGATTTCTGTCGGCGTGCAAGGTGGCGCCGATGCGCCAAAATCCAATCGTGTGCGCCAAAATCCCAGGGCAATTCAGCGCAAAACGGAAATTGAAGGGAAACCTGACGAAAATGCGTCCGATGGACCCTTTGTAAATGAGCCCCATTGAGTCTTGGTCATATAGCATATGTCTGTGTTTTTGCTTTCACAACTAAAATTTGATTACTCGGGAGTTGTATGATATATCCTGAAGTACTCTTTCTTGCAGAGGCCAGAATTGTCAGGGCAGGTCTCGCAGTGGTATATATGTCCTTCCTAACCCCCCTTTTGCAACATCATTTCTCAGTCCTTCCTTTAGAAGCAGTCTGGGGGAATTCCCCGGGAAAATGTTGTCCTGGCACAACATGGGGGGCATCTAATCCAGAGGTACATAGGCCCTGTCCTTCCTGTCCAAATATTAGTGCCTCAATCACCACCTCTTGAAGATGGGGAAATGATACGTCATGACCTGCACATTGGAATAGCATGTAAGAGGTGTATAGTGCCATCTATACAATGTACACAGACATCTTTGTATACCATATCCTCATTTTCCATAGAGCACTGTACGGCTTCAGCACCTGATCTGACAGATTAACCCCACCCATGTATTTACTGTAAGCCAGGATGCAGTCTGGTTTGGGGGAAGTGGTAGTGGTTCCGCATACATGGATGAGGGTGCTGGAGTCCCCACGAATTGTGGTCAGAACAAGGACATCCCTTTTGTCCTTATGCTTGACCAACATCATGTTCTGATTGCTGAGTGCTTGATGTCCCCCTAAGTGGCTGCTTAACAAGGGATCCAGTGAGACCTCTCTGGTTTTTGCATACAGTTCAGCACGCTGCAGTACCTCTGGAACTTAGGGATTGGAAAAGTGGAAGGCTAGTATAAAAGTTATCCACATAGAGATGTTAACTCTTATCCAGCAGTGGGTGCACCGGATTCCACACAAGTTTCCCAGTAGCTCCTAGGACAATGGGGTATTCTGGAGAGCTAATTTGTGTGTCATTTCCTTCATAAACCCTACACCTGTGGGTGTTCGCTGGTACTCTTACACAGCTTGTACATTTCGATTCCTTACCTTGCCCTCTTAGGTGGTAGGTACTAGCAGAGTTTTAACCTACCTTTGAAATGTACTCTCATCTACACAAATGTTTTGTAAAGGGGTGTATGCCAAAATGGTCAAAGGGGGGCATTGTGCATTATCGTTGTAAAGCAAAAATTTGTGAATTGCCTCAAAGCGTGGCCGTGTCAATTACAGTACATTTTAGTAAATTGGACTACTGTAGAAAACATCAGTACTCTAAGGGCCGTTCCACCAGGGCCGCATCTGAATGCGGCCCTCTTTAAAAGCGGCATTTTGCAGCTCCAATGTGGGCGATTCCGGCGCCCGCCGGCGCCTGAATCTCCCTTCAGATAAATCGCACCTGTCTCTTTAAGAAACAGGTGCGATTTACATGCGGAACGGTGCAGCGCCTTTACGGCTGCCGGCGTCGCTCCATACAGTGCAGTGACACAGGCGGCGGATGATGACGTCACGCGCCTGTGTCACTCAGCGGAGCCGTGGGTGCCAGAAGATCCGCGTGAATATGGGAGCCGCGCGCCGTGGGAGCACCCTGCCGTGAGGGGGGGGGGGGCAGCATTTTAATATTCGCCTCCGGCAGCAAATATGCTAGAATCGGCCCTGCGTTCCACACTTGCGAGTGTGATGCATTGAACTCGCATCACACTCGCAACGCATGCTGCTCGGATCGCTCGGCCCGAATGCTGAACACCGGGGTCCACCTAGAAAATGATGTGGGGTTTTGTGCAACAAATTGGTGGGCATATAAATTTGTCTGTGACACCATCAGATTTATGAGATCCTCAGAGAAAAAGACTTTGAAAAACTCTATTTCAGTGAGGCCATCAGTTTAACCCCTTAAGGACGCAGGGTTTTTCCGCTCATTTCTCGCTCTCCAACTTCAAAAATCCATAACTTTTTAATTTTTACGTGTACAGACCTGTGTGACGGCTTATTTTGTGCGTAACAAATTTTACTTTCCCGTAATGTTATTTATTTTAACATGCCCTGTACTGCAAAGCTGAAAAAAAATTCCAAATATGGAAAAATTGAAAAAAAACTGTACTATGTTTCGGTTTTCGGTGGTCACTAACACGGTATCCGGTGGATTTAACACTTTTTAAACTATAGGACAGAACAGCTCGAGCGCGGCGTCGCCCGATTTGGCGCGAGCCTACAGAGGAACTAGCGGAGAGTGTTGCGCACGGCGAGACTATTTCCGCGCGCAGCGCCAAAAAGCCTGTCTGGTTGAGTTAAAAGTGTAAAACCGCGATGACTTACGGCGGTTTATATTAACAATAACAGAAAGTACGCACCGGGACAGCTCCCCTGAGTGGTTGCACGTGGAGGACTTACAGTCTACCCCTGCCATTCTAAATGCGTAGGGTCTTTAGATTCTTCTAGAAGTGTAAAATACCCCCATCAAATTAGCACGAGAACATCATAAAAACACATATAAAAAGTGTGGACTAAATCACCCAAGTTTAATATTGGGGCAGATAAGATTTAATTATCGGGTCCGGCGCGATTTCACTAAGATCGTGCGCTCGAGAAGTTCGCTGCATGTGTCCTGACTGGCGTACGCCAAGGTCCGCCGGAGATCACCTGCTTTCTTCCCGGTGCATGTGAGCCACCGGGACTTGTGAGATGCGCTGCGCCACAACATCCTTCTTAAATCTTCTTTTTTCGAAATCCGTTCCGGGTGTTGTCATACGGCCCTCCCACGGATTTTCTGTCGGCGTGCAAAAGGTGGCGCCGAGCGCCAAAATCCCAATCGTGTGCGCAAGAATCTCAGGGCAATCAGCGCAAAACGGAAATTGAAGGGAAAACCTGACGAAAATGGTCCGATGGACCTCAGTAAATGAGCCCCATGAGTCTTGGTCCTCTAGCTATGTCTTGTTGTTTTGCTTTTCACAACATAAAATTGCGAATTATCAGGAGGTTAGAGTGCAGAGGCCAGATTTGTCAGGTGCAGGTCTCGCAGGGTATATATGTCCTTCCTAACCCCCTTTTGCAAATACTTTCTCGCAGTCATGCCTTTAGACGCAGTCTGGGGGAATTCCCCGGGACAATGTTGTCCTGGCAACCACAAATGGGGGGGGAATCTAATCCAGAATGTGAGGGACATATAGGCCCTGTCCTTCGGGAACTGTCCCCAAATATTAGTGCCGTCGAGATCACCAGACCTTGAAGACTGGGGAACTGATAAGTCATGGACCTTGCACATTGGACTAGAAGGTAAGAGGTTTTAATAGTGCCATCTATAATATGTACACAGACATCTTTGTATACCGGTATCCTCATTTTCCATAGACACTGTACGGCCAGCCACTGATCTGACAGATTAAACACCACCCATGTATTTACTGACGCCAGGATGCAGTCTCGGGTTGGGGGAAGGGGGTTTAGTAGTGGTTCCGCCATACATGGATGAGGGGTGCTGGAGTCCCCCACGAATTGTGGGTCAGACAACGATCAAGACACAATTCCTTTTAGTCCCTTAGCGTGGAAGCGGCAGGAACCGACTCGAGACATACATCAGCGGTCATGTTCCGATGGCCTGGAGGTTGCTTGGAATTCAATTGTCCCCCTAAGTGGGCGTGGGCTAATGTGGGGACCAGTGAGGACCTGCTCTGGTTTTGCATACAGCTCAGGCACGCTTGGCCAGTACCTCTGGAACTTAGGGATTGGAAAAAGTGAAGGTAGTATTAAAAGTTATCCCACATAGAGATGTTACTCTTATCCAGCAGTGGGTGCACCGGATTCCAACAAAGTTCCAGTACGCTCCTAGGACAATGGGGTATTCTGGAGAGCTAATTTGGTGTCATTTCTTCATAAACCCTACAACTGGGGGTGTGTCGCTGGTACTGTACACAGCGTGTAAATTGATTCCTTAGCCTTGCCATCCTAGGTGTGTAGGTAATAGCAGAGGTGTTAACCTACCTTTGAAATGTACTCTCATCTACACAGATGTTTGTCAAGGTGGGTATGCCAACATGGTCAAAGGGGGTGGCATTGTGAATTATCGTTGTTAAAGCAAAAATTTGGATTGCCTCAACGCGTGGCCGTGTCAATTACAGTAATTGTGGTAAATTGGAACTACTGTAGGACAAAACATCAGTACTCAAGGGCCGTTCCACACTTGCGAGGGTGAGTGCATTGAACTCGCATCATCACTCGCAAAGAGACGCATGCTGCTCGGATCGCTCGGCCCGAATATGAACATCGCGGGTACACCTAGAAAATGATTGGGGTTTTGTGCACAAATGGGGGCTATAAAGTTTGTCTGGGACCCATCGATTTTATGTAGATCCTCAGAGAAAAAAAAGACTTTGAAACAGTGCAGTTGAGGCCATCCTTTTAAACCCACTTCAGGGACGCCGGGTTTTTCCGCTAATTCTCGCTCTCCAACTCAAAAACCATAAACTTGTTAATTTTTACGTGTACAGACCTGTGTGAGGCCTTATGTTTGTGCGTAACAGAATTTTAATTCCCGTAATGTATTTAATTTTAAACTGCCGTGTACTGCGAAGCTGAAAAAAATTCCAAACTGGAGGAAATTGAAAAAAACAGTGCGTCACTGTTCTTTGGGTCAGTGTTTTCGCCTTGATGTGCACATCAACAAAACGCCTCAGCTTTATTCTTTGTTCGGTCGTGCCGAATCGCGCGGTGATACAAATTCTATAGGTATTATTGTGTTTTAATAAATTTGTCAAAAAGTACACGAAGGTGTACAAAAAAGAGACAAAAAATTTTTGCCTCTTTAACGTAAAACTTTTTCATACTTGGTGCACGGAGATGGTGTGAGGTGTCATTTTTTGCGAAAGGAGGCGTTCATTGCTACCATGTTGAGGTCTGGCGACATTTTTGATCATTTTTTATTTCATTTTTTATGTGATGTAAAAAGGTGGTAAAAGTAGCATTGCGGACATTTGGGCGCCATTTCCCGCTCGGAGGTCACAGTCGGCGTAACATTTATATTTTGTAGATTGGGATTTGGGACGCGCCGATACCTAATATGTTTGTGATTTTACTGTTTATTATGTTTTATATAAGTTCTAGGGAAGGGGGGTCGAATTTTTTAGATTGTATTCATTTTTTTATTTTTTAAACTTTTTTTTTTCTTTTTTTTTCCCACTATCTTAGACCCTCATGGTGCTTAACCCTAACTGGTAGCGCGCTCCTTACACTATACTGCAATACTTCTGTATTGACAATATATGCATCTTTGCAGCAAATCATTGACAATGAGCCACATGCTCAGGGAATCGAATCTCCAGAAAGAGAAGCATGTAGCTCGTGTCAAAAAGAAGACCCGAGGCTAACATGGGCAACCACTCACCGCCCCCCGTGACGTTTTTCGGGGGCGCGCGATCGTAAAAAAATGGCGGCGGCCGCACGCCGCTCTTCTTTTGACGCCGCCGGTGACTTTGCGGCGGCCATGACAGTGTTAATAATAGCTGAGATCGGTGGAAAGCAACGACCGCGGTCATTAGCGGTGGGGGGTTTCTGCAACATGCCAAAAAACCCCCCACCTTTGTATGAAGAGGACTCAGCCCTGTGAGCCCCTCTTCATACACTCCTTATACCTTGCGCGTAGAGATACGGCGCAGAGCGTAAGCGGGTTGAAAATTGAATTCTGAGTTCTAACAAACTCAGGAAAAGGGGCACATAATTTTCAGGGGTAGGGTCCATGAGAAAATTTGCGGGCTGGGGATCATGCTCAAGGGTGGTCATGGGGCACTTTCTGAGGGTCCTGATCTCAGAGGAAGGAAAAAAAAGGACTGGGGTATCCTCCCTTCAGAATCAGTTCAGCAGGAAGGCATGAGCCCACTGCTGAAAAAGATCTATGAGATGAATGGGAATTTTTTATTGGGGTGTATGGGGGGGGGACTAATTTTAAGCTTTAATGCATGTAAACATTAATCAAGGGGTTGGGAATAAATGTTGTGCTCAACAGTGTAAAATTTTATTCAAGGGGGTGTTTATGTTGTGATTTACCATATGCAGGGATATGGAAACAATAAACGTAACCATAGTACTTTTAAATATAAAATATATAGAGGACCAGCCACCCTCATCAACTGAGGGTGTTGTCCGAACTAGGATGAAGTCCGGGCCGCGATTCACTAAAGATCGTCGCGCTCGATATCATGCATGTGCCGCTTTCCCCGCTGAGGTCCGCGCCAAAGGTTCACGCATCTTTATTCCGTCGGTGTATGTTAGTTAGTGCAGCATTGTGCTGAGAACACACTATTGAATTTTAAACCCCGCGCTTAGTCCGAATCAGTCAGGTTGTTTATCACAGCGTCTCCTTAAAATCTTCACTAAGCACGGGGTAAAATGAAAGCGGGCATAAAGCTGTGATTGGTTGCCACAAGCAACTAGATAAATTGCTCCAGTATTTTATTATTCGAATAAAGACATTTGGGGCATATAATAATACGCTGCATTTGTCACCGGCATACATCAGAGGCCGCCCTGACTACACATTGAAAAAGTTGACGGCAAACAGCGAGTGAGCGGGCGGGGACAGTACGCCACGTGGCCTGCCCACTCTCGGCGGCCCACGCCCCCCTAATGCCCCTTCATACCCCACTGGCGTGCAGGTGGCACAAGATGGCCACATAATCGCAAGTGTTAGCAAACAAGCTAGCATTTGCAATTATTTAAGGCATTCTCTCTCGTGGGCCGACACTGGCATGGTGCAGAGGTCCTGATATGGAAATATGCCCCATCATCTTAGACGAGAACTCCAGATTCCTGTGACTGCTGGTCCTGTCTACATATTTATTTGGAATGTACTCGGCGGTTCATTTCTGGACTATTTTGCTAGATACACCAGAGGAAGCTTACTAGTGGTCCGTCTTACGTCGGAGGGCTATCGGACAGGTGGGCTGGCGTTTGTTTCTCCACACTCGCGTAGTCTTTCCAGCGCTAGTACTTTTATACAGGGAAAAAAAATTGAACAACAAAAACGCGCAAAAAAGGAGACAAGGACTGATAGCAGCATTCAGTCGCTATGTCTGCTTGTGGCACAGCGGTGCAAACACACAAGAGGGATTGTGCGGAGTGCACACGCTCAAATACAGCCCCCACCTTTTTTCCCACCAACATAAAAACCAAACACGCCGACGATAAAGAACAACATGATCAGGGGCTCTGTGCAATGACATACACAAGATGGATTGTGGTTTGCAAAAAAAAAAGAGCAAACAGCAGGATAAAGTTACTGCAGAAAACAAAAGGGTTAGTAGTGTGCGAGAAAGTGCCCAACTAGTGATGAGTGTCACCAGTGGCGTAAACAAGATCCTCTGGGCCCTGGGGCCAATCACCGCGGGCAATTGCAATATCTCAAGGGGGACCCTCACCATTTACAAAGATGCCGTAATTAAAGTTAGCTTACATTCAGCATCTGCTTTTAATAAAAAAAATCATGGCAGCAGTATGTTTATTTTTTACCTTAAAATAGTGGAGAAGAATGACAAAAGGGAACCCTCACCGATGCCACATTCTACAGTCATGGCACAAAAGTTTTGGAATGAACACAAATATTAGATTTTCACATGATCTGTTGCCCTCTAGTTTTTGATGTGTGTTGTCAGGTGTTTTTATCACATACGAGAAATCCAAGTGCAATCATATTCTGATTAGTAACAAAAGTTTTTATTGACATAGAAGAGTTAATGCAGCAAGTCAATATTTGCTCTGTGACCCTTCTTCTTCAGGACACTCTGCAATTCTCCCTGACAGCTCTCAATAAATTTGGACCAAATCCATGGATGATAGAAGTCCATTCTTGCACAATCAATGCTTGCATTTTGTCACAAGTGTTGGTTTTTGTTTGTCCACCCGTCTCTTGATGATTGCCCACAGTTCTCAATGGGATAAGATTGGGGAGTTCCAGGACAGGACCCCAAATCTCTATGTTTGTCCTGAGCCATTTATTATCACAGAGGCTTTATGGCAAGGAGGCTGCATTATGTTGGAAAAGGAATTGTTGATCACCAAACTGCTCTTGGCCGTTGGGAGACGTTGCTCTTGGTGGACAATTCTGTACCGTCTTATATGGATGGTTTTAGGCAAAGACTGTGAGAGAGCCGAATCCCTTGGCTGAGAAGCACCCACACAATGAATGGTTGGCAGGATGTTCAGTTGAATGAGACAAGATGGTGGTATCGCTACTTGTCTCTCCGTACAAAGCTGTTGTTTCCATATGTTCCCAAACAATCGGGAAAGGGGAGATTAATAGGAACAGAAATTGACTTTACCGTATCCTCAGCAGTCCACTCCCTGGAACCTCTTGCGAATATCAGCATGAGGTTTTTTGTGGGAGAAAGAAGTGGTCTTTGCTGCCTCTATGCACACCAGGACCTTGTCCAAGAGTCTCGCTCACAGTGAGTGCGATTGCAATCACACCTGCCTGCTCCTCATTCCTGAGCAGATCTGCATGCTGGTAGCCCGATCCTTGAAGCTGAAACACCTTTAATTGGATGTCCTGGACATTGTCTGGTCACTTCTTGCGGCGACCAGCCACCTTTTGGGCAAAATGGAACTCTTTCCTTGAATTCGTTGATGATGCCGTAGATTGTTTGCTGAGTGGTACAATCTTTCTACAACTGCGTTACTCTTCCCTGTCGCCGTTTTGAGGGGTAATGATGACGCCACTGCATTCTTTAGAGATAACCATAGTTAACAGTAGAGAAACAATGATGCCAAGCACCAGTCTCCTGGATTAATCTCCAGCCCTGTCCTCATCAACACCCACACCTGTGTTAATGGAGAAATCACTGAAATGATGTTAGTTGCCCCTTTTAAGGCAGGCCTGCAATGAAGTTGAAATGTGTTTTGGGGGGTTTTTTCCTTAGGGAAAAAGTTCATTTTAGGGCAATAGATTTGCCATATCGGGTGAAGCTGAGCTGATCACTCTTTATAACATTCCGGAGTATATACAAATTTCCTATATAAAACCTGATGACCAGTAGAGTCATCAAACCAGTAGAGTTTGTAAAAATTAACATTTGCATCATTCTCAAAACTTTTGGTCATGACTATATTGTTAATGATAGCAAATGCAACTGCCCCCAGTGCACATTACCAGTGTGCAGGTTACTCAGTGACTACAGTGCAGATAAGACACGGCTTCACCGTTGGGTACAGAACATGGTGACTTTGCCTGTCTGTTACTTATCACTGCTACATGTATAAACATACTGTGCCCCTAAATAATGCTTCCCCCTCACACCACAACTGACCACGCTGTGTTCCCCACAAATACATTTAGGACCGATTAAATACTTTTATTTTATGCAGTGCCCCTCGTAAGTAAATTATAAATCACAGGACATCTAATTAATAATAATAAAATACAATTACTAACTTAGGGGCATTTTGTATTTTAATTTATTACACACTAGTAATCAAGAGCCCCCATTATAATATTATAAATATTGGCCCAGATATATGAAAACTGGTGCCTTCTGCCTTAGTGCATTTTGCGCAAGATAATCCAATAGTGTTGAACTCTCTTTGTAAATCCAGTCTGTTTTCAGGATGCAATACAGCTGTACATTTTTCTTGGTACTTTGCTTCATGCTGTTGCGACAGAATTGTGTCCCATTCCATTAATAAATGTGCCACAAAATAAGCCCCACCACCCCCCTGTAGGGGTACAGTTTTCATTAGTGTCGGACAAAATGCAACCATGACAGAAAAATGGAGCAAACAAATGCATGTGCAAGATCCAAAGACACTTTTTGTATTTAAAATAACTGCCTCGACAGAATGATAAATTTGACCCACAGTATTCACTGAATAAAAGAAAAACGGGACATAATAAAATATAACTGTTATTCACTAATTTAAAATCCGGGGATACTATATACAGTATAATGTGATAACTTCACCCTGATGGAGAGCCCAGATTCAGCACAAGGCTGAAGTACATTATACTGTATATAGTATCCCCTGATTTTAAATGAGTGAGTAAAAGTTATATTTTATTATGCCCAATTTTTCCTTGGTTTTTAACAGAGAAAAATAGGTATTATAGCCCCCTAAATAAATTAATTCTCCCAAATATGTTATAAAATTATACTGCTCTCTTATCAGTATTCAGAAATTGGCATAATAACCCACTACAAATATGTTGTGAAGCAGCTGAGCAGCTTCGAGTTGATGTTTCTTCCATGGTCAGGTGTTGTGGCATCATCCAGAAAATCAATTGTGAAGTTAGAAGTAAATTGGTTTTATGAAGTCAAGGAGGCAGAGAATTTAACTCTAAAGTTAAAGGACACGTGTCATCAGGTCTCTGTCACTATTTCTGTCACCTCTACCTGTTGGAGCAGCTCACAAGGATTCCATCCCAGCCTTTATCTAGTCAATTGCTGGTGTCTGTGCTTTACCTGCTGACATGCTCTCCCTCCTAATACACAATACATGAATCTGATATGTTCTGCCATAATATGGCTGCCTGGAGCTGTTGTATCTCTCCTATACACACACAGGCTGCAGGGGGTGTGGCCGCCAGCACCAGGAAGCACATGGAGGAGCCATTACACAATTACCTCACACTATTATACAGACTGTCGGTCAAGCTCGGGAGAGGGGGGAGGGGTGGGCTGTGCCACCCACTCAATAAGCTGGACAGCTTGAATATGATAATGACTCATTGGACATCTCACAGGTCATTTGCATAAAGCTTTAGCACCTCATTGCTTAAGTTTACAGCCATGTAGAGAGACATTGAAGGGATAGAGGCAATGCTTTCTAATGGCAGTTTATGAAAATATATTTAGTTTAGGGGGTTAATTTGCCTGACGGGTTCTCTTTAAGCTTTCCCTGCCTTAGAACGCCCCCTTCGCTGTAATTATGGTCCTGGGTTAAGGGATATCATTGACCAAATCTCCTGAAGTCCACTGCATATTGCCAATAACAGGGGAGGAGGTGTTCAGAGGCAGGGAAAGCTTCAATGTTAAACTCTCTGACTTGATAAAACCAATTAACATCTCCCTTTAAAGTTGATTTTATGGATAATGCCACCAAGCTGGGCCATAAAAGAAACCTCATCTGGAAGCTATTCAGCTGCTTGACAACATACTGCTATTAGATTTTAGGCCAATTTCTGACAACAGGTTCCCTTTAAAATATTATAATTCTGTTACGGAAGTTAAATTATTGAATTTGTATGTAAGTCGGAACTGTATGTTTTATAATTGTAGCCCCAGCCAAACTATTGGATTTTAAAAATGTTGGATTGTCATCAGAACCAGGATTAACAATAAAGCTTTATTAAAGATACCTCTGATAACTGTTACAGCTGTTTATTGTAGCCCAAGGCAAAAGTACAGTAAGTTACCAACATCTAGAGGTCCATTTGTAACTAGGGGTCGTCTGTAAGTCGGGTGTTCTTAAGTCGGGACTGCCTGTATACAGTTAAGGACACCCGACTTAGAGATGACCCCTAGTTACAGACAGACCTCTGTGCCCACTGTGACCTCTAGGGCAGCACTCTGGATGCTTTACTTTAGTCCCAGGCTGCAATGATTAGCTGTAAGGTGTCTGTAAAGTTTTATTGATAATCCTTGTTCCCATGACCGCACATAATTTTGAAAATCCAAATGTCACAGAAACAAAAAATTTTTTTCTGGAGTTACAATTATAAAATATCCCTGTTCCAAACTTCATACAAATTGCTGCAGACTCAAGACATTACTTTCTATTTCTCTCTCTAATGTCTTTCATCATTGGGTGGTCAGGATCGAGTACAAGTTCTGAGGGTTTATTTGAATGAATACTTTGGTGACTGGGCTGGGTAAGGTGTAATTTTTGTAAGCTGAGCTGACGTTGTTATTGATTCTATTTTGAAAACTGTAAAACCTTTTTAATCAAATTTATATGGGTGGAAAAAATTATCTAAGGCTACATTCATACACAATGTGTGCCTGCCGTAACGTGGCACGGTGGGCACAGGGCGGCACTGGGGAGAGGACACACCCCTGCCCCTCTCCATAGATTAACATGGGGCATGTCGCCGTATTCCCAGAAAAGATAGGACATGTCCTATCTTTTCACTGCTACGGTACGGTGCCACACGTGTACTGCACCGTAGCGCTACATACGGCGCAGCGTGCCCATTGCCGGCCTATGGGGGACATATATCCGATGTATATACGTCGCCATATATACGTCCCCCAACAGCCATGTGAATGAGGCCTAACAGTATAAGTTGAAGTATCGCTATGCAGTGAATTTAGGAGCTCTATATACCCGGCAGTCACATGAAAAACAGGGTCGGGTTAACCGCGGCATTTAACATACCTTTGGGAGGTCTTTCCCCGACAATCAACCACCCCCTTCCGCACCGTCTTCGGGGGGAACTGATTGTTGCTATGGCTGACACAGTTAATACCCTGCAATACATCAGTATTGCAGAGTATTATCATGAACAAGCAATCAGATTGCTTGTTCATGTCCCAGGGTGGAAATAGTAAAAAAGTTTAAAAAAAATGTTATTCAATAAAAAATAAAGTAATAAGTATATAATGCCCCATAACATATAAAGATACACATAATGCTTAAAAAAAGTCTAAATCATAACACAAACCCCACATAGTATCAACGCGTCCGTAACAACCCATAGAATAAAAGCATATAATTATTGAACCCGAAAATCGAAGCGACACATGTCAAAATACAAAAAACGTGGCTAAGCCTTAAGCCATAAACTGGCTACGTCCTTAAGGAGGTAAAATTGAAAAAAAAAAAAGTAAAACATGGCTAATCCTATGCACGATGGCTAATCCTATGCAATGATAATAATAACATAGAAATAGTACAGTTTTGGGTTGGTTTGCTTGTCATACACAGCTTTGTATTCCCTGCCTAATCTCTGAAATAAAAGTTGTGTTTGTCTAGCATTTACCTTGCATTAAAATAAAAAGGGCAAACCTTGATTTTGGCACTGAATTTTACAATAACAATGAAGTATGTAATTTTCTTCTTATTAGCCGGAAGGGTGCAGAGTTCATTTAAGTTAACTTATTTAACTTATGGGATATGTTATAGTAATACACTTAATAAAAATGCCCAGCAGATAACATAAAATAAGGATAAAATTACTTTTGTATAAAAATATGTATGGTTAACTCTTTAAGGCAATAAAAGGGGTTGTCCGAGACTGTATAAAAAAAAATGGTGGCCGGGAGGGGGCTGCTTAAAAAATAAACATTTACTTACATCCCAGCGTCCTCCCGACATCCTGCAATGCCATAGCTCTGGTCCGTGCCTCAGATAAAAAAACAGAGTCACATTCCGCTTCTACGCCCATGCGTCGCTATTTCGAGCGTTGTATATGCGGGGCAGATGGCCATGGCCAGCCACCTCTGCCGGCCAGAAGCTGGATGCAGGGTGGCTTCCGTGCCTCTGTTTGTTTACATGCTGCACGGCCTGGAGCGATGGCATCGCGGGATGCCAGGAAAGAGTTGGGACGTAAGTAAATGTTTATTTTTTTAAGCAGCCCCCTCCCGGCCACCATTGCTTTATTCTATACAGTCTCAGACAACCCCTTTAAGCTTCCAATAATGATAATGGTCACTTATTAGAATGAAGTTAATTTGATGATACATAATTTCAATATTTAATTTAAGCCTTCTCTTATGCATTTTCTTGTTCTAGTGTTTGTACCATAGATAATTAAAAAAAAAAAAATCGAATAATGTCTTTACCAAATGAGGGTTACTTAAATACTTAATCCTTTAAACCTAATGTGACAAGTAAAAGGGTAAAATGTTTTAAAGTTGTGACTTTTTGGCTCCATATCTCAGCATCCACTACAACTTACAAAGAGCCTGCCATACTTTTATAGAAAATCCTCTTGGTTATCACATAAAGAAGTTGGATTTGCAACTATTTAGCAAATGCTTAGTTATGCAGTTGCTTGGTGTCAGGGTTCGGGTTCAGTGAACCCTCTGGACCACCATGGGAGGTGGTACTAGGCGACTCCTGTGACCTGAATCTAAGTGGCAACTGGTATTCACCAGAGCCTGCCGCAAAGCGGGATGGTCTTGCTGCAGCAGGGTGCCACCAGGTCGTTCCACATGTGCGACTAGCCCGCAGTGGCAGCCGAGGTCGAGGTACCTTGATGGAAGACAGTCTCGTGGTCGGGTCCAGACACAGTGTCAGGGCAGGCGGCAAAGATGCAAGGTCAAGTCCTATCCGGGGTCAGCAACGGGAGGTCAGGCAGATGGGAATGGGAACTCAGGCACTCGGGAGACAGGAACACAGCAATGGAGGAACTCTGGTAACACAGGAACACGCAGGGACTCTGGTAACACAGGAACACGCAGGGACTCTGGTAACACAGGAACACGCAGGGACTCTGGTAACACAGGAACACGGAGGGACTCTGGTAACACAGGAACACGGAGGGACTCTGGTAACACAGGAACACGGAGGGACTCTGGTAACACAGGAACACGGAGGGACTCTGGTAACACAGGAACATGGCAACACAGCAACACAGGACTCAGGAGCAGGAACACAATGTAATGCAGGAATACTCAGGAATTGTCGCAAGGAAGCTTTCTCAATGGCGTAAGCAAAAAGATCCGTCAAGAAGTGTAGGAAGAGGTAGGATTAAGTACTTTTCCAGAAATTGGGCAGCGCCAATTAATGGCACGCTGGCCCTTTAAATTTACTGAAGGTGGCATGCCCACTCTAGGAGACGGGGGCGTGCGCGCTGTGCTGCCAGAGCCGCCGCTGGATCGCGGCGAGTGACTTGCCGGGGGACCGGTGCAGCTGAGATAGGGCACGGGTGCGCCTGCGACCCGGGCGATGGGTCGCAGCAGCACCCGTGACATTTGGCAAGTAAATGCATTGTTATTATTTAGCCCATCACGGTGGAACAATCTTTTTCTTCTTGTATGCAACAAATTACAACCTGTTCTTGCATTCCCTTATACCTCAGTGTATCATTAGCTTGATTCCTAAGTGAAAGGTCACTGGTCTGAATAGAGGAGCAGCCATAAAGAAGATTGAACACAGAGTTTGGAGTGGCAAGATAGACTGGGTTTTAACGGGTCTTGAATATTCAAAAGAAAAGATGAATAACAGATCAAGATATTGAAGTAACTGTCAGGTTCAATGAGGGAACCCTGTTGATTTGGTATTATTTCACAGCCAAAGGCATTGGGTACATGATCAGGATTGATGGGAGTCTCTTTACTGAGCTATATGCGAGTATCCTACAATAGGAGTTCTGCATACAGAACTATGGGTATGAAAAATATGACAGGATGTTCCAGCAGGACAACAACCAGAAGCATTAAAGGGGTATTCTCATCTGGGCATTCACATTCAGTTTCATTAATTTGCCATATGTAAACATTTCTTCAATTGGATGTTATTAAAAAAAATGTTCCTGTGTGAAGAAAATTTCCCATAAATGTAGTCATATGGTCCCTTAGAAACGAGATAGCTTCCTCGGATACGGCCACCTCTGCTGGAGTGATTGCACAAAGAAACAAAAGGTTATTGCATATGAAATATCCGGGAGTTACTGCATGTCCCACAGCCGTCCTGTGGTAATGATGGCTGAATCCTGGTGGTCCGGCTGGACTCTATAGCGCAAGTCTGGCCACCGCTGCCAGAGTGTGACGTGGTCGTATCCGAGGAAGCTATCTGGTTTCTAAGGGACAACATGGCTACATTTATGAGAAATTATCTTCACACAGGAACATTTTTTTTTATTAACATCCAATTGAAGAAATGTTTACATAAGGCAAATGAATTTATTTTAATGTAAATGCCCAGATGAGAATACCCCTTTAATTATGATTGGCAAGGAAACGGTTCAATGACAATGAAGTAGAATTGCTGAATTAACCCACACTGTCCCTAGACAACTAACACTTGTAGGTAGAGTTGAAAAAAGCACCATCATTGGGAAAGTGTAGAAGAGACCTGGGATCAAACTTTGCTTGAGATGTGCTTGAATCTGATTAACATGCCTAGAAGGATTCATGCTGAAAAATATGACAGGATGTTCCAGCAGGACAACAACCAGAAGCATTCATTGTGATTGGCAAGGAAACGGTTCAATGACAATGAAGTAGAATTGCTGAATTAACCCACACTGTCCCTAGACAACTAACACTTGTAGGTAGAGTTGAAAAAAGCACCATCATTGGGAAAGTGTAGAAGAGACCTGGGATCAAACTTTGCTTGAGATGTGCTTGAATCTGATTAACATGCCTAGAAGGATTCATGCAGTGTTCAAAGCCAAAGGTAGATTACAATAATAACAATAATAAAAGTAATAGAATATTAAAAATCTGGATTTTTAGGACAGAGCAGTTACATGGGAAGAATCAGTATAACTAGGCATATGTTAAATAGTTGCAAGTCAAATTTATATGTGAGATAGCTAAAGCAATTGTCTAGAAAATGATGGTAGTCTCGAGTTCAAAACTTTAGTGGATGGTAAGATAAGAACCTGAAAGTCAAAAGTTCAAAAGATTTTTACACGCTTGTTTGTCACTGTACATCTATGGTAAGATTTTAGAAAACCTTATGCACCTTTTATAACATTATATTCAGTATCGGTCTGTCTATAAAGAAATATGATTGATCTAGAATGTTAAAAGTTGACAACAGGTTTTTTGATTTTACATGTTTATATTTAATTCTACAGCAATTCGCAATATTTGTTTTACTGCAGAGGGTATTCTACAAAGACGACTACATCTTTCTCTTCTGTAAAATGTCACTGATGAAAACACTTCGGTCTTGTCTCTAATACCCATCAGACATGTATAAAGTCAGTCATGATTTTAAAAACTTTATAATGACATATTGATAAAATATATTGTTTTATATATATATATACGTATATAAATGTAATGCAATTCTATTAAAGATATTTTATCATTCTATTTTACCATTCCATTTGGCCTTTGTGACAGTTACATTGAACATTCTTGTATTCTGGATTATTTCTTCCAACTTTTCAATTGTTCAATGCTTCCCTCCTGAAAAATATGATAAAAATATATTGTATTGTCATGGGGAAAAATACATACTCTATGATATGTGTCTCATGACATTAAAAAACTTGTATGTGCACATTCACGAGGCATCAAAGTTCACTTCCAAACAAACATTTTCAAGTTCAAAGACCAATATCAATTTGACCTGAAATAAAAGGACAGGGAGTGATCTGGAGCCAAGATACTACCACTAAAAGACACCAAAACTAGTACAAGATTAAGTCCTGGGAAAATAGAAACAGACATTTCTTTCTGGTAATGGATTGATGGTTTCATTAACTTCATGCAGCAACATTTCTCACTTCTAATTTATCTTTGAATATGCCAAATATGTATGTGATGGTAAAATCCCCTCTCTGAACCTGAAGAGTTTGACTCACAGAGAACAACAGCTTTGATGGCCAGTATACCGGTTTAAGTAGCCAAACATGTTTTAGAATCTCAGGGTCAAAGGTTAAGATCAATAATAGGAATCATATATACAGCTGAAGAAAAGCTGGTTTTCAAAGCACTGCTGACAGCTAGCCCTAACAAAGAACAGGGTGAGAAAATATGATTTCTAAAATAACTAGGTACATGTAAAAGCTCTTTGAGAAAACCAGCTGAAATTGCATAGAAATTGGTAATTTATGGGGGTAGTCTTTTCAAATGAATACAGGGATCAAAGGAACAAGCCTGGGAATTGCATGTTATGTAGCAGCACAATGTATAAGGTGTAAGGAAGTGTAAAAAAGAAAATGACACATGCTTTTCCAAAAACGGAAAAGTCCCCTAAATTAAATTCAGTGTGTGAAATTGCCTTTAGAAGTCACCTAATAAGTGTATTGTGTAATATAAGTAATTTGCTCTCAGTATCACTATAACTGTATTGTAAAGGCCTTAGCTCAGTGGTGGCGAACCTTTTAGAGACCGAGTGCCCAAACTACAACCAAGTCCCACTTATTAAGTGCCAGCACAGAAATGTAATATGTGATTTATACTCCCTTCTCTGTCACAGTTGTCATTCATATCAGTTCCCTGAAGACACTAATAAAGCAGATAATAGAAGAAATTTGGATGATCATTGTAGCTTCCCTCCAGGGTCCCATAAACAGGAAGAATTGTCAGGGCCGGAGCAGGAGCTACAATGATAATCCAGATCTGTCCACACCTTCCCACTGCTCCGGTAGTCCCAGGTAGTCCTGTCACTTTATAATAGCTCTGTGTACAGCAAGTCCTGGGCTGTCTGGGACTGCAGGAAGATACCTGGAGTCATCTCTGGTGATGGCCTGAGTGCCCACAGAAAGGGCTCTGAGTGCCACCTCTGGCACCCGTGCCATAGGTTCGCCACCACTGCCTTAGCTTTATGAACATTAGTTAACAAAAAGCATCATGAAAACAATGGTATATACAATCTTTTTGATAAATTGCACTGTATGTACCCCTACCAGCACCTTTCTGATTGTAGCAGGGTAACTACAGGTATAGGGTAATCGTAGTGCTACTATATAACCTAATTTTCAGATGACACCATATCTATAACGGAACACTTCCCAGTCTGAATAGGTGGACACTGATTACCATTGTTGTCCATCCAGAAGGGATTTCGGTGTATTTGAGACATTGTTATAGCGTTACATTGCTATAGGGTTGCCCCTAGGCCAAGGCAATCATTTACCTTTTTTTACATATTTAACATAAATTGGTATTTTACCATAAACATTAGCGATATGTGTTCAAGTGTGTTGTATTTCAATGTATGCATTATTTCTGATTTTATATGTACCAGTTTTCACTTTATTAAGGTATTTAGAAGTACACCAATACCACGATAGCTGGTCGAGTACAGGCAGTCTCCGGGATTGTTTGTAAGTTGGAACTGTATATTTTACAATTGTAGCTCCATTTAAAAAATGTTTTTGCCCCAATGACATGCGTCGGCTGATGTCACGATGCCTGCAACGGAGTTAGGGTTTTTCAGCACATTTTTTGTGCTGAAAAACTCGGCTTATATGTGAGTATATACGGTAATTTGCTATCAGCATAGTCAATTGATAAGTATCCATTTAAGAAAAAGACGGTGCCTGAGATTTTGTTTTCAATTTTGGATTTTTTCTACAGAATGGCACACGGCTTAGTCAGAGCACATCTCTAGTAGGTTGGTACTTATTCTCAGTGCCTCTTCTATCCAAATTCACTACAAGTCTTCTCTCTACTCATCTTTCTATATGTCACTCAGTTAGCTAAATGAACGTGTCCATTTTGTGGGTGACAATCAGTGGGTCACTTCCCCGCTGATGTTTATAGAAACTTACTGCCCGGGAAGCAAAAACAGACAGGAATAGGACCTGTCTTATCTTTTGCGGTGCAGGCAGTCGGTACATTTTGTTTGTGCGGCTAGCTCATGGCCAAAGCACAGGATCACATGTACGAGGCCTTATTCTGAGGCTCCCAACTCCATGTGAAAATGGATTCCATTGCGCTGCATTGCATCTGGATCAGGAAAAAAAACCTTTGCTATAAAAGTTTAAATTAAAAGTTTAAATTAAAGATTTAAATTAGTTTAGGCAAATTAATCCCCTAAACTAAATATATTTTTATAAACTGCCATTAGAAAGCATTGCCTCTATCCCTTCATTGTCTCTCTACATGCCTATAAACTTAAGCAATGAGGTCCTAAAGCTGTATGCAAATGACCTGTGAGATGTCCAATGAGTCATTATCATATTCAAGATGTCCATCTTATTCATGAGTTGGAGGCACAGCCACACCCCCCAGTGCTTGACTGACAGCCTGTATAATGATGTGAGGTATAATGATGTGATGGCTCCTCCATGTGCTTCCTGGTGCTGGCGCCCCCTGCAGCCTGTGTGTATAGGAGAGATACAACAGCTCCAGGCAGCCATGTTATAGCAGAACATGTCCGGTACTGGTGTAGCTTATGTCTGTGTTTCACACATGTGTATTAGGGGGGAGAGCAGGTCAGCAGATAAAGCACAAACCCTAGCAATGCTTTGCTTTACATTACACACAGACATGAGCAGAGGAGGAGAGGGGAGGGGTAACATGAATGACATCACTACCTCTGACCATGTGTCCAGCCTCATTTACATAATAAAGAAAAGATGATTGTATAATGATTTAATGTATGAAGTGACTAGATAAAGGCTGCGATGGAATCCTTGTGAGCTGCTCCAACAAGTAGAGGTGACAGAAATAGTGACAAAGACCTGATGACAGGTGTCCTTTAAGTTACAATTTATAGAAAAAGTAAAAAAATATTAGATAAAAGTTACCTCCTTAAGTCTCTAAATCTTTAGATGATATCGTAAATAACACTAAGATAAATGCACACTCTCACGTTCCCACACTCCCTTAGATGCTTTTTTTGTGCCAAACAGGCTGCTCTTGAAACTGAACCGTAGTACTGAACACATATCTGCCTGTCCACTTGGCACCACAAGCCTGGCCTGGTACTGCATACCTTCCCTGGACTTGTCTGCTGACCAAGTCTTGCCTGTCTCCTTGAAACTGCAGGCCACTGTCTCTTGTGTCTAAATGTCAAGATAACCATACACAAGTTAAAAGATGAATTCTACAGTATCACAGTATCCCCCAGGTCAGGGGTGCACAACCTTTTGGGGTCCAAGGGCCGCATTGTCATACCTCTACCGTTCAGGGGGCCACACTATTAACCAAAACCCTAGATGCGCCAAAAACTGCAGTTCTGCCCCCTATGTACAAGAATATAACTACTGTAATACTGCGCCCTAAGTAGAAGAATATAACTGCTATAATACTGCCCCCTAAGTACAAGAATATAACTACGATAATACTGCCCCTTGTGTACAATAATGTAACTACTATAATACAGCCACCTAAGTACAAGAATAATATAACTGCTACAATACCGCCCACTATGGACAAGAATATAACTACTATAATGAAAGGGTAACCGGTATAAGTGCTCACACACCTGGACATGTAGTCTGTAATCCAGTCTCCACTAGCCTAGTCCGCCAACCACGGACACAAATTGTGAAGATTCAAGTGCAAAAAATGGCTCAGCATCAAATGGTGAAAATCCAGTCTTCTTTATTTCATTTAGATTAAAAAGTCCATAGCAAACACCAACGCGTTTCAGGAGTCTTCCTTAGTCATCATCCGACCTGTCACAATAAAGAATGGATGTGCACCATTATATCTATATTGTCCTGCACATTGTCCAGCATGTATATAACACATACTGTGATGTATATATGCAGTATCTGTGATGTGTATAAGGTGTCTGTATACACTGTATGTGAGCATGTTGCATATGACACTGTATGTGTGTGTATATGTGATGTGCACATGAATGTATTTATATGTGATTACAACTCGCATGTGTGAGTGTACTAATATGTATATTTTTAAGTGGGAAGGGGGGCCCCATGCAGTAGCCTGCTAGGGGGCCCTGTCTCTCCTAGTTACGCCACTAAATGCATTAAACATTTATGTATAACATTAGTATAACTTATTGTCAAATATAATTCATGCTTTCTAACCCCTTTTTAATTTCAGAGTTTAAAAACACTTTTAATAACCCTGTATTTTGGAGTTGCAGATTAAAGGTAATCCTCAACTTGATAACTAGGAGTATGTATATTCAAAGCTTAGCAAAATGTCACATAAAAGTACCTGTAGAGACATTTTAGACTCTTTTATCATCATATGACATTAATTATACATTTTTCTATGATTTAGCTGTCTGTAGGTATATTTTTGCATGGGTACATATCATTTATTGATTAGTAAATATTATAGTTGTAAAGGGCATGCAAAAAAAATTGCATTACATCGTTATTTGGCATAGCTGGTGACCACAGGAGAGGGAACAATTCATGGATACAGCAACCAGTAAAAACATTATATTCACCACAATTTATATCATGTACTTTTCTAATGGGCCTTGAGAATCAAAATTTTCGTGGAATTGCCATTTTAATCCCTTAATGACCGCCCTATCGGGATTCTACAGCGGTCATTAAGGGTACTTCTTCTGACACGACGCCTTTCTACGGCGGTGTGTTAGAAGAAGATTTCTGGACATCGGGTTTAGCTGGTGCCGGTGTCGAGCTGTGAAATCACAGCCCAGACCCGACACTAACACCGGGGATTGGAAAAACTCAGGCATGACCGCAGCATGTAAGTGTCCCCACCATGGATAGGACCCCGCTTACCGGGGTTTTGGCCTAGTTTTGGCCTAAATTAATGTATATTCCTAAAAAATTAAAAAGTTTCTAAATCACAGGTCCATATTGTTTTAACTTATTTGAAATACTTAAAGGGTTAATAGACTTAATAGAAGTTGTTTTACATACGTTGAGGGGTGAAGTTTCTATAGTGGGGTAATTTATGGGGTTTTACTAATATTTAGGCCTTTCAAAGTCACTTGGAAGTTGAGCTGTCCCTCAAAATGTGAGTTTTGGGGATTTCCATAAAAATGAGAAAAATCGCACCTAAAGTTCTGCGCCTCATAACATCCTAGAAAAGGTGAGGATGCATAAAATATCATCCAAACATAAAGCAGACATTCTGTAAATGTAGTTTTCCTTTCTAGAAAGCAGATCATTATAAACTTGGAAAATGAAGAATTTTTACGAAGTTTTGCCAAAGTTTCACTTTTTTCAGACTGAAACGCAAAACATCACTTTAATTTTACAACTAACATAAAGTACAATGTGTCACGAGAAAACATTCTGAAAATTATCTAGATATGTTAAAGTGTTCCGAAGTTATAACCAATTATCGTGACACAGGGCAGATTTGAAAAATCAAGTCTGGTCATTAAGCTGAAAACTATTGTCGGTGATAAGGGGTTAACCTTTAGGCGCACCGTGACGTGACTGTCCATCACAACAGCCATACAGCACACAAGGATGCAGAGTTACTTTGTGGTGCTTGCACAGACTCAGAAGCTGAACCGCAAGATTGTAACAGGATTCTGGCACATATTGAAAGCCATGTAGAAGGCCCCAGCTTTACCATTGTTAACCCAATATTAGATTCACCACTAATTGAAATAGTTAACCGCTGATGTCTGCTCTATGATAGAGTCCTGTGAATCTGGGTCTGAGCCCTTTCCATTCAGACTTAACCATACCATGGATTATTATATATCTTACATAAGGATTTGAACAATATATTGTTATATCTCATCATTTTGTGAAATATATATGTGATTTGTTGTAAAAAATCCAATTTTGTTTCATTCTGTCCTTACTAGTCTAAACACTGGTTTACTCCTTTCCTAGCAGGTTTAATTGACTTTCACCACACCAGTCTATCTACTGTGGACTTTGATCTGGTTTGCAAAAAGCTAATTAAATGTGACAGACAGAATCTTCATCCACTCACTTTTGTGCCATGTCATGTTTGAGAATGGACCAATCATCTTCTGTAACAGGACTCTTACATCTTATAAAAGGGTTGCTGGCTAATTTCCACTTGTTTGCTATAGTCTTTTTTCTGAGCTAGCTGCCATTCCTTTTGACTTCTGTACTACATTTTTGTACTAAATTTGTAATCCTTGTTATAATTATTCATTAAAGAGCTCCATTAATTTCATGGTGCTGTACAATCAATAAGGGATTTACATACATTACACTATAACCTGAACAAATGCAAGTACAAAATACAAAAAACTACAGAGATCTGTCAGGGTCGCTAGGGAGAATGCTGGGACTTCTGGTTCTTCTGCTGGTGCCAGCAGCGTTCTCCGACCCCCGGCGCGTATCCGCGCAAACTCCACCTCTCATCCCGGGCAGCGGCTACTGAGATCTCGCGCTGTCTAGGAGTTGTTTTCTGTACTGCTGGGACTTGTGTACCTCTGCATGGTGCTTGGTTATTCTGCACCATGAGGGGTTAATTCTCAGTAGTTGTCCAGCTCCTATCGTTCTGGATGGTGGGGTTCTGCTGCATAAATTGCAGCCCTCATAGTAACCTGTGCCATGTTTGAAATCCCTTCTCCCTCGCTCAGCATTAGGTTTGACTTGCTCTGTATCTGTTACGTTGTTGACTCGGCTCGTTTTTGACATTTGACTCTTTGCCTACTGATTTTGCTATTGACGTACCCTCTCGTTGTGACTCCGGCTAGTTAACCATTCTTTGTGTTTTATGTTTGTCAGTCTGTTTGTGTTTTCCCTTCCCACACGTAGCAGTGTATTTCGAGTCTTCAAGTAGTCGCCCCACGGTTTAGCGTGGGGGGGCTATAGGAAGGGACAGGGGTTGGGGCAAGCTCAGGGCACACTATCCCCTGTCGTTTGTGTTACCCAATCCTAACAGATCTGAAACAAGTAGAAGAAGCATCCTGCCCGTGAGAGCTCACAATCTACATGGGAGGGTAGATGGAGACACAAGGTGTAGGAGCAGAGCAGTGCAGTTATTGTGTGTTGTAGGCAATCCTGATGGATTTGCAGGTTACGTTTGAACGTTTGGAAGGTGGGGGGCAGTGGGACATTTTGGTTCTTACCCTTGTCGTTGTTTGTTTTCTCCTGCCTTTGTCTCCGTGTTTGCACTTTGACTTAAGAAGGGATTTTTGACATATCTGTTGGTTTTGTAAGACTAGCCTTTTGAAGGGACTATAACTGACTAAAGTGTATTAACTCTTTCAGGGACTAAAAACAAACAAAAAAGGCATATATTATTAATTAAAATTTGTTGCAGTTCAACATATAACATAAAAAAAACATCTTAACCTTATTCTTAATGAATAACCATTTTTATACTTGTATCTGTATATTTTTTGGGGAAATCATGTTTTTGCCCCAATATTTTCTAAAAGCGAAAAACTGTTTTTACTGGCTCTACTAGTTGAGAATTTACATTATGTAGTTAAAGATGTGCATATGATCTTATGATAATTTTTTATTTAATTTTCGGGTGTCCGGTGGGGATCACAAAACCAAGGATTAGTTTTTAAAGCCAAAATGTTAGGTTTTACCCCTTGCAGGATTTAAGACAAGGTTAAAAATGAAAGTACCAGAAGACTTGCCTGTAAGACTACACGGACATAACCAATATTCCACTGTTATGCCCTGTTAGAGGAGCAAAATAATGGAAATAATGGCAGACATTAACTATCATTGGATCCATTGGATTTACATTAAGGAGCCCAACATTTAACCAGACAACTATAATACAGGGACAACAAACACAGTGATGTCACACTCCAGGCAAAATTAAAGGGGTTGGCCACCATTAGGTTTTTTCCCTAAATAAAAATCATTCCATCTCTTATTATCTTATTATCAGATTAGCTCTGCCAGTCCTAAGAGCAGGTGCTAAGGCCACTCACCCGATATTTTACAGTGGTGCATGCTCATCTCCTTTTTTCCCTGTGGCTTCCCAGAGTGGGCAGAAGCAGTGGGCGGGCTGTGGAACAGCATAGGGCAGCTACAGAGGGGGAGCACACAATGGACAGAAAGGAGGATCAAGTGTTCTTATAGTGAGGGTGGTGACACGGATGACCATGGACTAAAATATAGCAAGGGAGGATTGGGACCAACAATGAAGAATTTGAAATGAAGGTAAGTGGAACAATTGACACTCAAACTGCCCCCAAGCCATAGGTAAAATTTAGATTAAAGTAGCCAACCGCTTTAATACTGTACTGTCACTGTAATGAGATAATATACATAATAATATATATAATAATACATTGTTATCATAGAGCAAAGTAAAAAGTAAGCAGTGATGGAACACAGAAAAAAAAATGATGTAACATCTCACTAATAATATATAGAATCCTGTCACAGTTCATAGATTGTGGACAACATGATATCACAGTCTAGCAATAACAAAAACAGTTAAGTCCACAAATTCTGTAAATTACATGATCTGAAAACAAAACAGTATAATCTTATTACTTGCAGATGTAATTCCTACAGTGATGTTAAATGCAGGTAAAATGTTGCACAAAAAGTGAAAATGCAAACAACAGAGAAAACCATGAGTCTCAACAGTAAAACCTGTAAAGACAGTAAAGACAAATATAATAATTTTCAGAAGGAATGTAAATGCACTATTCTTCTTCACATGACACAAATGTAATCACTGAAGGGGGTGCTGCAGTGCACACGTGCGCCACATTTATTATGCAGAGACTGACAGAAATGTTGCCCATGCCGCATGTTAAAGGTGCACAACAAAAAAGTTGATGCACTCTGTTGGAACATTGCAGAGGACACCAGATTCATGAAGGACGAGTGCCACAAGTCATGAATCTGGCAACCTCTGCACACTACACAGACAAACCACACCTAGGGGCACATTTACTTACCCGGTCCTGTCGCGATCCCCGATCCGGACTGTTCAACGAGGATGAAGTCCGCCACAATTCACCAAGATCGTGCGCCCGATATCCTGCATATGTCGCTTCCCCGCTGAGGTCTGCCAGAGTTCACCATCTTCTTCCTGGTGTATGTGAGTGCATTGTCTTGCGTCACAATTTGAATTTTAAATCCCACGCTTAGTCCGAACCAGTTGGGTAGTCTGACTGCCACACCCCCGATTTGTGTTGCATGAAAGTCGCGATTGCACCAAAATCTGATTGCGTTCTCCAAAAACCCCTGTTAAATGCAGTGCAAATCGGAAATAGTCGGGAAACCCCACGGATATGCGGTCCGCGGACCCTTAGTAATTGTGCCCCATAGTGTTTTTAGTAAATGTGCCTCAATGTGTGGAACAATAACTCAGAAAATGTGAACATCTTTCCATTATACTTTTTCTCTGTAGAATTGACTTCAGAATTTGCCATTAATACTTATACAAAATCCAATTATATACTGTTGTGTAAAAATGGCCATACTGAAAGAAAATAACCTGAAAGGCTAGTGTTAAAGGGGTATTCCCATCTGGGCATTTACATTTAATTTAATTAATTTGCCACATGTAAACATTTCTTCAATTAGATGTTATTAAAAAAAATGTTCCTGTGTGAAGATAATTTCTCATAAATGTAGTTATATGGTCCCTTAGAAACGAGATCAGATTCCTCGGATAAGGCACATCACATTTTGGCAGCAGTGGCCAGAAATGCGCTATTGAGCCCTGCCTGACCTCCTGGATTCAACAATCATTACCACAGGACGGCTGTAGTATATACAGTAACTCCGGACATTTCATGTACCAAAACCATTTGTTTCTTAGTGCAATCACTCCAACAGAGCTGGCCGTATCCAGGGACACAGTCTGGTTCCTAAGGGACCATATGACTACATTTATGAGAAAATATCTTCAAACAGGTAAATTTTTTTAAATAACAGATTAATCAAACTGAATGTGAATGCCCAGACAAGAATACCCCTTTAAAGGAAACCTACCACTTTGGATAGGGCTTATAAGCAGGACAGGGTGAGCTAGTGCCGGCGCTTATCTTCGTTATGTTTTTAAACTGTTTTAAAGCATTTAATCACTTTATAAATGTTTATATCGGAAGTAGCTTCCCCGCACCGAGGTCCGCGCTCGGCGCACCATGCACGCGACCGTGTGCGGCTGAATAGGACTGTGTGCTCTATATAAATAAAGAATTATTATTATAAGTGTCATTAAGTGTCACTTTGTTTCAATTAATTTTACATGAGTTAGCTCAAGTTATTTTGAGGGGGTTTAATGAATGATATAGGTACACCATAGAGAGGACATTTGTAAAAGGTATTAGATAGGACATCAATCAATTCAAGATAAGCCTTCTAACCAGACATGAAAAAGGATTTGTTCAAAATATAAAAGTAACTGTAAGTAGCAGTTTTATTACACATATTGCTTTATTGATACATCTATAAATATTTAGACAAAAGAGAAATTAAAAAATAACAAGGTTAGAATGTTTACAATAGCGAGGGGTTTCATTCTTGTTTAAAATATCAGTGCCATGAAATGAAAACTCTCCCATTGATGAAAACTAGCAAATGTTTATTTTTGTTTCCATAGCTATGATAACATCATTTGGACAGGCTACGTGAGTCCTCATATAACCTTTATACATACAAGCTTCACTGTAAAAGCATGTTTGAATAAGAAAAGCAATCAGCCACTGGCAAACAGGCATCATTTTTTTCTTTGTGTTTAGTGAATAGAACAGTGTTACAGCAATAATTTCAAGGTTCAGGGTTGGATCGTGCCAAGCGTTCCCCACTTCAGTATCAAGCTGTTGCATGCAATGATCTATATGCATTGTCAACATAACATGTGAATAAAAATAATCAACACTGACTATATAGCCAAACTTTTTAATACCGTATATACTCGAGTATAAGCCGACCCGAGTATAAGCCGAGCCCCCTAATTTTACCACCAAAAACTGGGAAAACCTATTGACTCGAGTATAGCCGAGGGTGGGAAATGCATTTGGTCACAGACCCCCAGTATATAGCCACCAGCCCCCCATAGTGTTACAGCCTGCCCCCAGTAGTATACTCCCAGCCCAGCTTGCCCCATAGTAACGCCCAGCCCACTTGCCCCATAGTAACAGCCGCCCAGCTGCCCCCAGTAGTAACACCAGCCAGCTTGCCCCCGTAGTATCAGCAGCCTGCCCCCAGTAGTATACAGCCTGCCCCCAGTAGTAACAGCCAGCCTGCCCCCATGTAGTATAGCAGCCAGCCCCTGTAGTATACAGCTTGCCCCCAGTAGTATACAGCTTTCCTCCCCAGTAGTAACAGCCGTCCCCAGTAGTATACAGCCACCTCAGCCTGCCCCCAGTAGTATCAGCTTGCCCCGTAGTATATAGCCGCCCCAGTACAGTTTCAGCTCTCCCCCAGTAGTATATAGCTTGCCCCCCGTATATACAGCTGCCCTAGTAGTATACAGCACCCCAGCCTTCCCAGTGTTAGTATACAGCCCAGCCTGCACCCAATAGTAAACAGCCTGCCCGTGTAGTATACAGCCACCCCAGCATAAAAAAAAAAACTTATATACTCACCCTCGGTGACCCCGATGCGCAGCGCTGCTCCCTCGATTCCGCGGCGGCTCGCTTCAGGCTTCTGTGCCCGTCTTCCTTCTTCTGCGGCGCCGCCGGGAGAAAAACCATGCGGCGCCGCAGAAGAACTCATCATGCTGTATTGACCGTTTAAGCAGAGGGGACGTTTTTCAACATTTTGTGGCTAAAAAACTCGTCTTATAAACGAGTATTACGGACTTTTACACACTATTCATAGTAAATTCAATAAATATGTAAACTCGAGTTATAAGCGACCCGAGTATAACGACGAGACCTCCTCATTTTCACACAAATAAATGGGAAAACCTACTGACCAGTAATCATCCTGGGTGTATATACAGCCAGCTAGCCCCCCTGTTATATACAAACCAGCCAGCCCTGTAGTATGACACCTGCCCAAGTATAATACAATCAGCACTGCCCCATGAAGTATACAGCCCTGCCCCCAAAAGTATACAGCTGACCCCAAAAAGTAGTACAGCCTGCTCAGTGATTACTGCGATATAAAAAAATAAACTTATACTCACCCCTCGCGACGATAACTACACCTTTGATGCTAGTTGGCGGCTCCGCGTCCTCGCGGCGGCTTCCCGGTCCTCGCGGACAGCTCCCGATCCTCTGCCTCGCGCGGCTTCTCTCTTTATCTTCACGTGCCGGCACACGCGACCGGGTAGCTACCGCGAGACAGAAGAGCGCAAGGGTGAGTAAATTCATTTTTTTTTTTTTATTATTATTATTGACTCGCTGTTATAAGCCGAATGAGTTTTCCAGCACATTTTTGAGTATATACGGTAATTTTTTTTTTTTTTCAAGATGCTTTTCCTCATCTGCACTCCATCCTTAACTGGCTGAAGCTATCTCTACCTGAGTGAAGTTGGCCCCCCCCCCTTGTTCAAATAAACAAAATGGTGTCAAACGTTTGTCTACGTTTGTGCGGTTTGTGCCAGCAGAAATTTTTCGTTTCTGCCGCTATACGTTTCTAAGATTTTAATGAAAGTTTCCAGAGGTCATCAGAGGTCACCAGCCCCCCCCCCACCACTGCCCAAACAAACAAACTGGGTCCACACCTCTGCTACTTGTGCCTGTTTTGTGTCTGCTCAAATTTTTGTTTGTGCTGCTTTTGTTTTGAATATATGAACAAAAAATTAAAGGTCAAAAGTTCAAACAGCCACCCCCCCCACATTAACCGAATCAAACAAAACTGCTGCGTTTGTGCAGCAAAAATTTTCGTTTGTGTCTCTATCATTTTTAATATATTCAGACTTTTTTGCAGAGGTCATCAGAGTTCATTTCTTCCAAAGTACAATGTGCTTGCTAGCTCCCCCTGGTGATCAAACCAGGGAAGTGTCACTAGGTTTGTTTTTTACCAGTTCATCCTAAACACCTTAAACAGCTGAACATACCTTAAAAATGATAGCGGCACAAAAGCAAATTTGTGCTGCACAAACCAGCACAAACGTAGCACTTACATTTGACACCAGTTTTGTTTGATTTGAACAAGGTGGGGGGGCCAACTTCACTCAGGTGCTATCTCTGCCTTCCAAGAAAGACTTTCTCGCATTTAGTGAGCTATCATTGCTGTACATTACTTCTCTACAATGTCCTACACCTCTGAATGAGTAGAGAAGCAATTCCTATTGTTTTCTTGACGTGCCATGTATGGAAGTCTAACATCTGGCACTCCCACCTAACAAACGTTTAAAACGACTAAAGCACCATATATTACAGGGTTGCACAACCCGCTGGTTGTTTGTGGCCTGCAGAGACAAAGCTGGAGAGGTGAGTGTTTTTATTTTTTGTCTGATCTGAAGGCCTTCTGTATTGTGGTCAGCACTGGGGGAGTCCACTATTAATCCTTTAACGACGCAGTTTTTTTTCGCTCATTTCTCGCTCTCTTCTTCAAAAATCCATAATTTTTTAATTTTTCTGTGTACAGAGCTGCGTGAGGGATTATTTTGTGCGTAACAAATTTTACTTTTCCATGATTTTATTTATTATTCCACGTCGTGTACTGGGAAGCTGGAAAAAAATTCCAAATGTGGAAACTGTGCGTCAAGTTCTTGTGGGCTCAGTTTTTACGACCTTCACAACGCGCTCCAAGTAACATGTCTACTTTATTCTTTGGTTCGGTACAATTGTGGTGATACCAAATTTATACAGGTTTTATTGCGTCAAAAATTAAACGAATGTGTACAAAAAAGAACAAAATTTTTTGCCATCTTCTGACACTAAAAACTTTTTCATACTTTGGTGTACAGAGCTGTGTGACGTTTTATTTTTTGTGAAATGAGCCGAAGTTTTACTACTGTATTGCAATACATGGCGTTTTTGCATAGGATTCATTACAATGAGCCACTGTAATGAATCTTCAGAAACCATGCAGCCTTGGGTCTGACGAAGACCCGAGGCTGTAGTATTGGAAATGAGATCCAGTACTCAGAGTGGGTTTAACAAGTGGAAATTTTTAATATAAGTCTAAAAACACAATGCGTTTCGGGGTTAGGGAAACCCCTTTATCAAGTGAACAGAGGCTGAGCAAGATAATGACACAAAAGAACATATAAGGAAGGGGGATCAGAAGTATACAACAATAATTCATTTAGTTGATGTTTCTGATTAAGTTATTCATAAAGATAAATAGATACATATATGTGTGTACAATAAAATGTAGAATATCTAAATATATCAAACCATTTTTATCAGGCTTATAAACACATGTATTTATGAACGATACGGATTAGAAATAAATAAATAAAATATAGTTGATATAATAATATAGTTAAAATAGTTGTATATATTGAGCAATGTTGCTAGCAATCTACACATATGGTGGGAATAGAGGCCACAATGAGCTGGGGCAAGTAACTGGACGTTAGAATTAATAGAAATAGATAAATAAATTAGATAATGAGATAAGACCCTTATGACAAAGCTTTTAAATATACAGCCTTTTTAGGAGATAGCCGGCTGTATATGATGTTTTTTTTTTTTTTTATTTTTACAGTTTAACTATGCGGAGAAGTGAATTCGGAAATGCCTCCGATTTCTTGAAGAGCCTGCTGTAATGTGTCGGCACTTATCTGGTTCTAACGAAGAAACCTCGATCGGACCTGTCATGGAACCGATCGCCGCCCACCGCTGCACGTTCGGGGAAGCAGTCAATCTCAAAAGATGGTGGCCGTCCATATGCCGCGGCCGAAGGTCATTATGCTAGACAGGTGACAACACTAGACCGCGCTGTAATTGAACGGTGGTGGATTTTAGCTCCGATACATGCAACAAACCCACCACCTAGAGTATGAAGAGGCTCACAGCCCGTGAGCACCTATTCACACTCCCCCGCACCGTCTGCGCCGTAGAGCTAACGGCTGCCAGAGCGGTACAGGTGGTAAAGATCTGCTTTGGGTGTCTCCCACTATTAAAGGTCTGCTCTGGGGTTACTATTATGCATTTCTTCTCTGTGGGTCTCCTTATTTTTGTTCTGGGGGTCTTTAGCATTATTCATCTGCTCTAGTCTGGTTTGTGTACGTATTTGTCTGCTCTGGGGTTGTACTGGGTTATTGTACAAATGCTGACATTTGGTTTTTGGGACGTTAGTCATCCAGGTAATGCTGGCCATTCCCTGCACTGGGTAAGCCTTTACTAAGCTTGGAATTTATCTAATTTTTATGTATTTAGACCTTACAGGTTTTGTGAACTGCTTTTCTCATTTCACTTTGGCTGAGAGATGTTACTATGCCTTTTTTCTGCAGAACTCATCATATTGTGTTTTGTGATGGATCCCATGTCAGCTACACCAGGGTCCCCCTAATGTTTGGTTGTGTCCCTCCAATGAAGTGTTTGGCCTGCCCTCTCCCTAATCTGTACATTTAATATCCTGGAACCCAAATCTAGCAAATGTTACTAAATTACGCTAGGCTATTGGGCACTGTACTAGCCTGGCCGGGCACTGGGAGCTTAGGCTGCTCCGACGTCCAAGTCCCACAGCGGCCTCTGCCCATTAATTTACATAATACCTAAAATAATGTTTTTTAACCAAGTTGGGTTAGGTTCCAGGATTATAGTAAATTACAGATAGGGTAGAGCTTGATGGCAAACCACTTTTAGAGCCTGAGTGCCCAAACTTCAAAACCAACAGCCCACTTATTTTTTTGCCAAGTGCCATCCGCAATTTAAGCAGTCAATTTATTTCTCCTGTTCTTGACACTTCAGTCATTCAGCATCCAAGTCCCCCAACACGTTGAAAGTAGGGGGACAATTCATCTAATCATTGTAGAAATTCTTAGGAAGTTCTTTTATCCTGTCTGGTGAACTCATTCTGGGTGAGGGCCCCGGGTGCCCACAGAGAGGGCTCCGATGCCGCCTTGGCACCAGTGCCATAGGTTCGCCACCACTGGGGTAAGTAAGCAGGATGAATCTACCATCAGAATCCACTTCTTTAGCTTCCTCATGGTATGGTTTCTTGAAAAACATTTTTTATATTTTTTGTATTTATTATTGTGTAATAATTCTTCATGTGCACGTTTGGCTTATCTTTCTGTAGGTTTTATGTCTATGCCAATGGGGGGCTTCATACATATTAAGATAAAATTAATACAAAGAGAATAAATCAATGTGGTTTTGTTCGCATTTTGCTCGTATACTATCCTTCATTGTGTGATTAGGCAGCCTTGGCAAGCATCAATGATTATGGTTGGATTTTGCTGTACATTTTGCATCTTTGCATCTTTTACCACTCACCTTTCATAGTGTGTACTTCCGAAATGTCCTTTTAACCCTGAGACAACAGGAGCTGACTGCACATCCCAACTTAAAAAGGGAAGTACCAACTATATTTAATTTATTAACTTAAAACCCAGCAATTGGAAGTCCCATTCGCAGTTTTAAATAAAAAAAGCAATATATCTTGTGAGCTAGTATACAACAAGTAATTATCTTGGATTCCTTTTTTGGGAGGAGTTTTTCAGTGGACATAAAAAATATTTAATTTACACACTAGTTCGATTATTGTAATGCACAATATCGTTAGTCATTTACTAACTTTTTTTTTTTTATCTTTTGGTTTTATTATATCTTTTTCAAAAATATGGTATGAAATCATCCACACACCAACCAATGTCACATGGTTCAAATATCGCGCTGCCTGCTTGCCCAAAATGCATACTATTGGCGCAGTAGTCCCTTCTGGTAGTTACTGTACATGGTAGCCTGTAGTTTGTTGATGTGCTTGGATTTAGTCTCTGAACGTGAAAGCTTCCGTGTCAGCAGCATCTCACTCACTGTTTCTACGAATACACTAAATCATACAGTCTATCTAGAATGTATACATAAATTACGGTTGGAAGTTTCTATAATAAGTATTGATCCTTTCTACACATAGCATTTATAAATATTCGTACTTAACACTCATACATACCATACATCATCACAGTACATAAACTTAGAGAGACAAGTCATCAAGAACAACTGCACTGTCATTTTGCATCAGCATGTTTATAGAGGATAGACCTAAAGTGACTGATTTATTATAGAGTCTTTGGGAAACTCATTAATTTTGTCATTTCTATATCTCGTTCTTTCTAAATGCATAGAAGTCAAGGGAATGGGTCCAATTGTGATATTTTGTAAAAGCCTCTTTCCAGCGTGGCCCCTTTACTATTTGTTTCATCTCTAGAAGTTCTTACTCTGTATGTAATTATTTTATGTGTACAGTATACTACTACATGATCGTAAGCATTGCCGAATATGATGGTGCTATTAAAAAAATTTATATATTTATCAGTGTTATCACAGATTACAAGAGGAAATCACTAATTGAACATGATAGTCTCGGCTAATTATTGAAAGAGAAAATCATCATTGAATAATAATCAGGTTAGCACTAACGTCTTTAAATCCCTTGCCTCAAACTCTTCCGCGCTATGTAATCTGAGTCCTATTGACACTGCATTTTTATGTGGCAAGAACTCTCACACCGGCAAAGGGAGAATAAACAAGTCAGTAATGTTGTTAAATTCACTGTTTGTGACATAAAAAAGAAATATTAAATATTACGCATTAACTGTTTACAGTTGACAGCAGTTTTTGGTATACTGTACTTATAAACCTTGCACTTGTTATCAGAAAAACATGATGATAACCCGTCATTCTGCTTCTCTATAGTAGCCATTGTCCTAGGTTTAGAGGCTAGAATAATCTCCCCTCTGATAGCAGATAATGTACCCTTATTTTCTCACATCTCAATTTTTATAGGATCTAAACTTATATACAAGCCGAACAGGGGAGTAACAATTGTGTGGATTAGCGAGCCAGGACAGCCATCCAAATTGTGTTTTGGGATTTTGCGATGTCATTTTGTATCTGCATTTTCTTACAACTACACCTATATTTCATAGTAGTATATTTCTGTTTCATGTTCGTGAGATGAACAATCGAATCTTAATGAGCAGACATACTTAAGAGGGATTTTAACCTGATCACCAGGTGGTCCCCGGCTCCATGTCAGAGATTCATGCGCGGTCCAACCCGTGGCCCCTCTCCCGGGGCAGCTGCCCCTGCCCCGAACTTACTTTTTTCCCCACTCTCTCGGCCCCTGTCTGCCTAGGCCCAGAGCGCGTCCCCGCTCCTAAGGCGCGCACGCCCGCACTCGGAGTTTAAACGGGCGCACACCTGTTCATTGGCTCTGGCCACTTCGCGGGTCTGCTATTAATCCGGGGCTCCCATCTTCACCTCCACGATATAATGGACTTGTCTTGTAATAGACCACTTGTGGGTTTTTTTTGCCATTTTATGAATTTTTTTAAAAAATTACAGTTATTATACGCTCACTGCTCTATCGTCACGATTAAGTTGTGGTACAGCCGGTGGTGGTGCTACAGACACTAAAATGCACTAATTAATTATAATTATAAAATTTTCATTAAATGATCAGCATTTATAAACATGTAGTTTACTAGAGTGCTAATTTCATGGGAATTTGGAGACGTTTAGAAGAATTTGTGAATCATATGTGTGTCTATCTATCCATCCTACATTCCATTTGTTTTAAACCTTATAAAACACCTAAATGTTTACAATCTACAAAAATCCAAAAGGGAAGTAAACCATCTGTTTTTGAGCCTCTCAATCCGAGTGGCAACTGGTTATGCAGACGGACATTGAGCCACACACCAGCAAGTGTCATGACCTAAGAAAAAATCATTAAGACCAATTAAGTGGCCCAATCAACTCTGACTTTATCCAAATGAGTCTTCTGTGTTCACACTTCAAAATGTATTAATTCTCGAACCGCTCCATGTTTTGTGGTGAATTGCAACACATAAAACAGATCACCAACTAATAGTGGCAAAATTCCCCCAGACTTAGAAGACTGATTGTGGAGTTATCACACCTCTTGACTCTAGCAGATGTTGCCCCCCTACGCCTCAGTTAAAGGGGTATTCTCATCTGGGCACTCCACCTTCTTTCTTGATCTGCCAATATGTAAACATTCTTCATGAGATGCTTATTAACAATCTGTTCCTTGCTCGCAGATAATGTTCTCATAAGTTTAGTCAGGTTGTCCCTTGAAACGAGATAGCTTCTCAGCACAAGACAAAGGTTATTGTATATAAATGTCCTGGAGTTTACTACATCATGTCGCCGCAGTCCGGTGGTAATGATCACTTAATCCAGGTGGCCGGCAAGGACTCTATACCCATCTCCAACGCGCAGAGTGTGACGTGGTCGTATCCGAGGAAGCCATCTGGTTCTAAGGGACAACATGACTATCCTTTTATTAATTATCTTCACACAGGAACAGTTTTTTTTAATAACATCCAATGAAGAATGTTTACACATGGCAATAATTTCATTAAATGTAAATGCCCAGATGGGATCCTCCCCCTTTAAGTGAAGTTAAGGGGTGTCACTGGGTGTCCCCTGCTCCCATACTCGCGGTTCACCCTGCTCCTCTTCCTTGCCGCGTGCCGCGCCTCTTCTTTAAATTTAAGGGCCTATGCGTGCCATTACTTGGGCTGGTCATTTCCCCCAAATGCTGAATATAAGCCTGCCCTCTTCCCTGCAGCCCTGCGATCTTTGTGCATTCACAGTCTTAGAAAGGATCCCCAGCGATGTGCCTTCCTGCGTTCCAGTGTGTTCCGCTCCTGATTGCCCGTGTTTGGTGTATTACCAGAGTCCCTCCGTGTTTGCTGTGTTCCCGTTCCCATCCTTCCTGGACCTCCCATTTGTCTGATCCTCCGGTATGAACTTGAGCTTGCTCTATGCCGCCGTCCCTATCCCACCCTGAACAGCCACGAGACTGCCTTCTTCTATGGGTACCCTCGGCTGCCACGCGGCTGTCGCACCCTGTTGAGTCGTCCTTGCGGTACCCACTGCCGCAGCCAGTCCCATCCCCTTTGTAGCGGGCCTCTGTAAAAACCAGTGTTACTTATTTCCGTCTCACCGGTGTCAGCTAGTACCACCTCCCGCGGTGGTCCAGAGGATCACTGATCCTAACCAGGGTCAATTAACTTTCAATACAGGGCCATTTAGGTTTTCATTACTTACTTGTTCCTTAAACCCCTCAAGACGCAGACGGTTTTGTACGTTAAGGCTCATCCTTTTTTTTTTTTATACTTTTTGACCTTTACATATCCCTGTAAATTTGGAGATTGTTTTCTCATGAGTACATTATAGTTGTATGTATACTATTATAATTTCATTGATCCGTTCTAATGGGCGTGGGGGGGGTGGATTCCATAATTTGAAAATTTTGAACAAATACAAATTTTCAAAGTTTCAAATGTTCTAAACCTTATTAAAGAAAGTCATACCACCCTTTATTTTGTAGAACCGTTTGCCATCTTCGTCTTCTTTATGTTTTCGATAACATAGAAACCCGAACACTGACCTATTTTGATAAACTAACCCCCCATGAATTAATCTAAGGTATGTTGAGCATTTTAAAAACCCCACTGGTGGACCCACCAAATAAAATAGCATAACAGAAGTGCATAGTAAGATATTCATTATGTCACATTGTACCCTCTCCTGGCACGACGAAACACCCCAAATATCATATCGTGTTCTCCGTGTACATAAATAAGCCCATATGGGGCAATATCTTACAAGGCGGGGGCAGGTACGGGCATGCGCTCTTATAAGAGAAGTTGCTGCATGTTTAGATAACCCCTCTTCGCAGGAAGTTCCCCTCTGGCCTGCACATCCTATTTACAGTTAAGAATTATATATGCGATCTGCGTGATGTGCATGGCCAGCATGAACAGCTAGTCCAGAATTTGATGTACCAATCCCCCACTTTCTTCTCAGTAATAACCAGTAAGGGGGCTTCTGGGGCACTATAATGGAGTCCATTCCTTATAACCTGATTTTGTAGGTATTTACCTATGTACTTTGAACGCTTTATACATCTTCACACCACACTTGCCTCTGTATGGGCAGTAGTGGCAGATTAGTCTCCCTTTACAAAATGCCCAGCGGATCGTTTGACCACATTTTTCTGGGGTATAGATGCTGTCAATTTGGCACTAAATGTCTAATATGGGCATAACTTTAAAAAAACGGTCATAATGGGGTCATCTCTGGGTGGAGCAATGTGTGTTTGTTTGGTGTACTTTCAAAGAAAATTGAGGTGGCTTCAAATAGCATGCCGCCTCCCATGCAGAAGATCTGAGGGTGTTATAGAATGTCGGTGTCTCCACTAGTCCCTGATTTGATTGTTCATTACCACCGCCAATAACAAGTATTATGACCCAATACCAAACTACAAGGTATACTATGGGCGCTCATGTGAGAAAAAAAAACTAAAAACTTGCGCAACAAGCTCTACAAATGCCCCAGCTTGCCATTAGACACCCTAACTAACAATGAAGATCTGTGCAGTGCTATCACACAGCACACCGCGAAAGTGTTCCCAGTGCGAACAAACGCTACCACCCACCACTGAAAAGTCTGTTTAGGTTCAAAGAGACAAAAAGGAGATGGGAAAAATGGAGACAAGGTGTGGATAACCCAGGTGATCACAGGGGAATATACAGACACGGGAGGGAACAGATAGGAATCAGGGGGGAAACCAGTGTATCAATGTGATTTCGGTTTTTTGTTGTGTTACATACCAGCTCCCAGATACTAACAGAGCTAACTAAGCCAAATGCATGGGCCGTCACTACCCATTGCACCATAGCAGCCCCTTAAGACCCACTAACTTCCCCGCACTTCTCAAGCAGATGATAATGTTTGTCTCCAAGGGACCCCTTTTACCTGTAACTCCTCGGCCTGGTTGGTTAGCCCATCCCCTTAACTCACATCCTGCGCTTACTCTGCACTATCACAGGCGGTACCCGTACAATTAGCTACGTCCAGTCAGTAAGAGTCTCCTGCCTCCGTTTCCCGATTCCTATTCGCGTATCCACAATGTCAGGTTGACATGGTAACACGCAAGCAAGAGTTGTGTGCTGGCAGCGACTCACAGGGCCTGTGGCATAATATATGGAGCCAGTGTGCCAAGGGGTTAATAATAAGGCTTCATTTATAAAATGGCCCAGATCTTGCAAAACATGATTCTCTGCTTAGTGCGTGCACATGGGGCACATTCTCTTACCCTGTCCTGCCCAGAGTTCATCGAACTTGCCATGATGTCATTAGATAGGGCACCGATATCCTCATGTGTCACTCCCCCGCTCAGGTCCCCCCTGAAGTTCACCTTCTTCTCCTGGTGTATGTAAGTGCTTGAATCATCAATTGAAGTTAAATCCCGTGACTCATTCCGAACCGTCGGATTGTCCAAAGGCAGGTCCCCGGATTTCTGTTGCAGTGAAGGTCGCGCAGCCGCGCCATGCAATCTGATAGTGCGGGGTGGGTTGACACAACCACCTGTTAAAATAGGTATCACGACCGTGCATAACCCTGAAAACGTTGGTAATTTCCACGAAATGTGGCGAGGACCTTAGTAAATAACCCTATTGTCTTTTGTTGTAGCTAATGTTTGTTTGGAACACTTTGGTGACAATTTAAGTGTGCTTTGTGTCGATTAGGTGTGACAAAATCGAATAGCAGATTAAGAGAATCAATAGGGGGCAGCATACTTTTTCACATCCCCTGTACAAACACTAAATGTCCTGGGTTAAGTACAAGCTAGGTTCTTAGGTTTGTCTACAGTTAAATTGTATGTAAGGCAGAACAGGTACATTTTAAATTGTCTCACTACAAAATTTGTTTTTTGCCAGGGGACATGGATATTATTTGTAGATGGGAAAAAGATGTTATCGAATCAAACAACTCATTACTAAAAGTAAGCTCCAGAGAGCATAACCAAGTGCACAGTGTGGCAAAAGAGTCCATACGGTAACTAGGGCGTCTGTAGGAAAAGGTAATGAGAGGGAAGCTAGGTCCTTTAACCCTTCTTTTGTCCCACCCAAGAGAGTTCTAAGACAATTACTTTTTCATACCCTTATTGAAATTCCGCACAGATCACAGGTATGTTAAAATACTTCTGTTGTCACCTATGAATGTATGATTGTGCTCTCACACGCAAGACAATGTCTGTTTTCAGAATTGGCCATTCAAAACAGACCTGAACACAATCCCTTACTTATTTAGACTGTAGCAATGTAGGATTTTAGTTTATCACTGTTGTAGAACATAGTAGACTGTGGAGAAATTTTTCAGAAATTCAGTTGTTAATAATGGTGTCCAAATACATTTATAATTGAAGTAAAAGTAGTATAGAACTGAATATGGATAATGAATCACCTTGTCAAGGTGCCCTGTGACCCACGCCGGGGTCGAGCAGGCCATACCCGTGCTCCGTCTGTGCCCCCACCAATGAGCTTACTCTCGTGTCGTTCGCGCGCCGGTTTAGCGGATATTTAAGGCCAGTGTGCCGTAATGCCCCACTGGCCGGCTGCAATGTTAGAATAAATTTCAAGACCCTTCCTCTCTTCCTGCCACGGATCTTTTGTGCTTTGTGCATTTGAAAAGTTAGTTTGCCTATGTCCTCTGCTTGTTTATGTGTTTCGTGTTCAAGGTCAGCAAACTTGACAAGTTACCGCCATGTGCAGCAGTTTGTTGTTATGCACGCAGCCAGCGTCTAGTACATGCGTACCCCTCCTGCTTACTGCAGCCTGGTTGTCTACGCTGAACTCGGATGTGCTTTCTATGCCCAGTGAGTATGAGGTGAGGACCCGTTTTATGGCTGGCTTCATAACAATGCTCCTTGGCATAGTGCAAATAATGCCTTCACGTTACCACAGAACAGCGCAAAAGTGGCTTCGTGATGAGCCTTCGTCCCGGAAAAAAAGCCCTGGACATTGGCGCTTAAACCTTTCTGGGAAGCAGGAAAAGATCAGTCACGGTACTCTCACCATCAGCTTCTTTCGCTGAATTCTGGTCGTCTTTGAGGAACGTTGCTGAGCATCTATTTGCTGAGATTGCACTGTTGAACCTCATCAACGGACACCTCTGTCGAGAACTATGACGGTCCAGTTCATTACTTTGAGCTTGATTAAAATGAAGGCAGCCTTGGCTTGCGACTTTCAAAAGGGCTGGTACTGGTGCGCAAGGTACCCCTTCTACCTGAGTGATCTAATCTCTCTGTAGATTTAAAGGGGCCAGCGTGTGCGATAATTGGTGCTGTCGCGACTCCAATTCTTAAAAATTCTCAGCCTCTTCCTGTATTTCCCTGCCAGACAGATCTTGTGCCTCGTTGCCATTGGGAACGTTTTGTTCTTTGTGTTTTACAGTGCTTTCCCGTGTTACCTTGATTCCGTTCCTGACTCCAATCTGTGCCTGCTGTCCGATCCTCGGCTCGCCCGTCTGATCCCGTCTGTGGACTCACGCCTGTCACGAGTTTGTCTTATAGATTCTGTATTTGCTGCGCACTGCGTAACACCTGGTGGTACCTCACGCACGAGCAAGTCCAACCTTTGCGGCGGGCTTGGTGAAACTGGGTGGCCGCTAAGACCCGGTACAGTGTGTCCGGCTTCGTCATCAATCCACCATCATGATCCTGACACCCATGACATCAAATCCACACATGAAGGACAATCTTCATAAACGCAGAATTCAGGTAGGTACCAAAAATGCGTTGCTCACCAATCACAAAAAAATGTGTTCTATCCCTAAAGCTGAAAGGGTAACTGAAAGTTAACTGACAAAAAATAGCTGTAGCAAGCTGGAGAGAGCTTTAAAATCAATTCAACTAAACGTATCATGCTGCTGGGCTCTTCCTAGCCAAGATATACTGGTATATTAAAATCGATCAATTCTGCTAATTCGATGTCGGTCGGCACTTCCTGGTTGTAAATAACAGCTCCACACCACTGAATTGACAGAAGAGGCGATAAAGTTTTGTAATTGGCCGATTGAACTGTGATAAATCTCATGCTGGGACATAACTACAGGTCACTTTGATCAACTAGAGTATCTTGAAAGAGATTATTAGAGTTTGGCATTGTGGAAAGAGTAACATTCATTGGTACTATTAAAAGGTTATCTGACTTGATAACTAATAATACTATATTTTTGAGAGGTAGGACAGAACACAAAATTGCTATTTAATTATTTTTTTAATTTATACCCTTTCTAATATCAGGTATAATGTAATATCTATATGGCTGCAAGGGTCGCTACTGCAACGTTTTACTAATTTTGGTTCGTTTAGTTTTTAAACACAATAGAATGTATGTAGTAAATATTGATTTTTAGCTTTTTTTTCGTTTATTTTTAGAAAAACTTTTTTTTTTTATTGTCCCACTAGCGACTTGCCCTTGAGGCACACCTGATCCTCTTACCGACACCTCGACACCTTCCAGCCCTTTGATGTGACATATTCACTATATAGTCATACAGTGAATTAATATGTAAATAGACGATATTGCCATTTTTCTCGGATCATACCCAGCGCAAAAACCCCCCAACAATTAAAACCTATAGTACCATGTACAAACTCACATCAACATTTCAAAATAATATATTATTTATTAACCTGTGAACGTATCTGTACGTCACCACGTCTGTATGTTTTTACTCATCAATAATGTTAAAAAAGTGAAAAAAACACAGAAACAGGCGCCAAACAGTATTTTTTTAAAACAAAGCTCTATGTCCAAACTTCTATCTACCAAACAACCCTTGGTGAGTTTGTTAAACCTATGAGTGTTTCTGAGGGTGAATATAGAGGAAGTGAAATTACAAATGTAATTAGTTTATCTAAGATATAGATTAATGAACACTAAAAATGCACCTTACAATGGGTTAAAACGAAAATGCATTTTACAATGTTTACGTGCAGTTCCTCCGTGAGTTATCCCCAATGCCCATTGGTCTGTCACGAAGGGTGGCTTTGGAAGGGACAAAAGCGTTTTGTTAGTTTTTGGAGGTCAATCATGGTAAAAAAGAAACACCATTTTGGAAAGGGCACTCCTTGCGAGAATTTAGCCAGTAGTGTAATATGTGTAAGTTGCCATTAACGGTGGCTTGAATCACTTAGCCCAAAAAAGGAAAGGTTTTTTTTATGCCACAAAAGCCTGTTAATCTCCATAACAAATTGTAAGTAAAATTTTTCCGGAGGGATGTAGAAGTACCCCCACATGTGCATGTAAAATATTGTATGGGAAAAAAAAGGGATCTTTGCCTTTTAGAAGCAATTTACAGACAGAAAATTTTTTATATGCTTTGGAGAACCCTAAGTGGATGTAAAACAGAGGAGAACACGGACAAAAGTGACCTCTTATTTTTGCAACGCACAATCTAGAGAATTTAGGAGTTGTATAGTGGTATTTGCCCGTAAAGGTGTATGACCAATTAGCCCTAAACAGGGGAAAAATGTTCTCATTAAGGTCAATTTACCCTACTTTTGTTAAGCCAAAAGGATAAAATTAAATAACCACAAATGTGTAAAACTTTCTCACTCCTGATGTACCCCACTGTGTATAGTAAAATGTTGTCTGGGCACTAACATTAGGGGAAAGAGTGGATGTTTGCCTTTTAGAGAAATTGACACAAACTTTAATGTAATTTGGAGAGGCCCAGGAGCGGTATAAAACAGAGGAGAGGAGACCAACAGTGACAACATTTCAGAAAAGTCACCCTTAGAGATTGAGCAAGGTGTTAGTATAGTGTTTTTGCCATAGAGGTATAATTTATTTAGGCCCTACAAAAGGAAAAAGTGAATATTTTCCTTTAAAGGATCACTTTGACTACTAATTTTTGGAAAGCCAAGAGATAAAGATGAAATACAACCCTCAAGATGTCGTGTAAACCAGTTATTCTTTTTCGAGGTATGGGAAGCATGGTGCTACACTGCTTTTATGGGTGCATGCAATATGGAGCCTGTTTAGGACCAAATTTGACAGAATTTTCCATGTGTTAGGATGCATTGTGGGGAGCACGTGCCTATGACAAATACAGGAAAACTGAAAAGTGACCCTAATGTTTGAACCCTATAGCGGCATAACTGCCCTCGATCTACTGCCAGAGGTAAAGGAAGTATGAAGAGGGCTCACGGCTGAGCCTCTTAGATACGTGGCGTTTGCATTTTGCTCAATAATTACACACGAATAAGGCGGTAGGCCAGATCGCCTAAACCTACCCCGCGGCCAAAGTCGCGGGTTAGCGATGCCTGCGAAGCCCATTTTTTGATCGCAGCACCCCGACTGCTTAAGCCCCAATTTGTCCCTCCTCCGCCCTAAAGCTCCTCGCATTCCAGACCGGCGCCCTGGCCTGCCATCTTGACGCTCCACTCTTACTCTCCTCCTATCTCTCACTCCGTTACCTCCGATATGGGGCGGCGATCGGTTTCCATTAGCCTCGTTTTCTGACACGAGGGCATGATGCCGAGCTCAATCATGTTTTAGCCATGGCCTAGAGTGTCTCACATTGTAACTAGATGTGATGCAAAAAATGCCCATTATGCACATACTGATAGTATGGCAGTTATTGGTTAGATCATAGACCACTAGGTTAAGTACCTAGATTTCAAAAGATAGGTGAAAAAAAATAATAAAAAAAGTTAAAAAATAAAAAAAATTAATTAAAAATCATTAAAATTCAAAATCACCCCCTTTCACCTAGACTGATATAAAATAACATAAACACGTAAAATCATAACATCATCTAGGTATCGCGCGTACCTAAATGCCCCCTGACGAAATCTAAAAAATATAATACGGTTACGCTCAGCGGTTTTGACTCCGTAGGGCGGAAAATGGCGCCCAATGTACAAAATGGCTACACCTTTTTTTACACAAAAATAAATATGTATGTGAACAGACAATGTAGCAAGAAAAAGTGACCTCTATAAAAATGACTCAAAAGTGTCTGCCAGTGGCTCTCAACTAGAAAGCATGAAGTCCACCCGACCAAAAACGACACGCAGGCCGTCATCCCGCAGTATAAAATGTTTAAGCGCAGAGAACGGCAAAAATTAGATTTTCTTTTTTGTACACATCGAGTTTAATTCTGAAATATGTAAAACACAATATAAACCTAATTACAATTTGTATCCCACACGCTGCATCGTATGACCGTAATGAATAAAGTAGGATGTGATCATTTGGAGAGGCGAAGAGTGTAAGTCTGTGTAAAAAAAAGCCCACAAGAGTGAGCAGTCGCAGGGTTGTTTAGCTTTTCAATGAATTTTCACATTTGGATTTGTTTCTCCTGCTCCTTGCCCCAGTACATGGGCATGGAAAATACGCATATCCAAATACGGGAAGTGCAATTGTTACGCACAAATCAGCACATCACATAGCTTGTACACGGAAAAAAAATAAAAACGTGAATTATGATTTTTTGCAGTTGGAGAGGAAAATTAGAGACGAAAAACCCGCCGTCCTAAGGGGTAAATGTGACACCCCTGCGAGAATTTAGTTGTGTACTATGTGGTTTTAGTGTAATAATAAGTGGTGAAAAGAGCATTTTTGAACTGACATGGGGGTTTTCCAAATATGAGTGCAATAGATGCCAAGATGAAAAATTGCAATTATTTCTAGGACAGTTTTGGCCCATAGTGATGCCCAGTTTGGGTCACGTCATGTTTCCAATGTGAAAAAGACCCAACTGTGATGCCTAACGTTACCAGAAAATACAGAGACTCTGCAAGGATAAAGAACTGGCCCCTTCATTGCTAGATCTGGTGCTGTACTAACAGCAACATTTATTGGCCTGTGTTGCTCCCATTACCCATGTGATGGTCCATGTGACTCACCATTGGTCTGCTATAGGTGGTCTGCACCTACCAGCCAATAGCAAGCAAACATGAGTCAGGGGGGGGGGGGGGCCGCAAAACGCCTGGCACCAGGCAAAGGGATGGCCAACTTCCTGCATCACTGTTGTTGTCCTTAACCGTTTTGCAAGTACACTTCCGTGCACAGTTCTATGAATGGAATGGCATGGGAGGGGGTTTTATAGATATCACTCTTTATTCCGTTTTTTTGCCAATATGACAACTAGGGGTTTAGTTTTGTGAGATTAGATCCTTCAAAAAAAACACTTCATTTTAGTGGGTCTTAAGACTGATGATGAGATTTTTTTCTTAACTCTTTATGGTGGAGCAAATTAATTATCATTGTTTGCATTTGTTTTAAGTATTGCCATTTGCACGCAGCAGTTTTTTTGGTGCTTGTAACGTTTTAGATCACTTTTAGAACATTTGTGTAAAGGATTAGGATTAATGAAATTCTTCCTCCTGCTACGTTTGTTGACCAGTATTGTGTTAAAGGGGGAATAAGATTGTCGAGGGAAAAACCATGTCGTTGAAAATGTGAAAAACTAGAAAGTGAAGGATAAGTGGAGCGCTTAAACACAAGATAAGCAAATACTGGTAATTAGAGGAAAAAGAAGGTGTCAAAGATAAAAGAGACGAGAAACAACGAGGAAATCAAGTAGAAGGATTTAAAAAAGAAGGGACAAAAATAAATGGTAAATTAACCGATAGGTTGGAAATAACGAGATGGGGCAAAACTGATTTGAATCGTGGGGCGTGTTGGGAGAGGGTTAAGAAACGTTGGGAAATGACATAAACAAGAAGATGTAAGTTGTTAAAATAATATGTGAACAAATAATTAGTAAAGGCGGTTAAGGATAAGAGTTTCAAAGTATTAATAATATATAGGGAAGTAGGATAATGTACACAACGTTTAACTCAATCAGCATTAATTACTTTATTTTAATGTCGAAGTAATCAGGGGCCGATTTGGTTCATTAGGTCATAAATTTTACTCAATGGATCAGTGCATAAAATATTACTTACTAACTGAGTGTATCCTTGAAAGGGTCTGATAAAGGACATGCTTCTACGTGTCGGCAACTAGCAATCCGATGAGTGATGAAGGGTGAGCAGTCTAAATCCTGTTAGCCGATTCATGGTCTCTGGATTTACAAGGGGCAGGAAGCTCGCTCTGACAACTTCCGACTGTACACGTCCACCCGACCACTGTTGCAGAGTTGTATCGGGTGCTGGGAATGGTACGTGAGCCGTGCCCCAGCCCAGCCACAAGTAGCTCCCGGTATCGGAGCTCTCCACGCACTAATGTAAGAAAAAGAAAGGGGAGTCCCTTTGACGAGACACCTTATCACTTCAGATGGGGGTTGTAAGCTACTGTTCATTTATATCTTATAAGAAAATCACCCCAGGCCACCTCATTTAATTTCAGTGAGTCCTTGGGCAAACTTTATGTAACCTCGTAACGGCCTGAGCGCTTACGGTCTAAACGCCGTCCAGTGACCTCTGAGAGGGAATGTGCGCTAAATGGTCAATTGCGATTTGTACAACCTTTTTTAAAATCTTACATAACATAAAACAGGAATAAAGCTGATCAATGGTCAGACAAACACGAATAGCTAAATTGGTAGCAATGAACGTTTGGGCTCCCCGTAAGTCTCCGTACCTAAGTATAAAAGAAATAGTTGTCTTAAAAGGTTCAGACTATGCTTTAAGATAGTGGATATTAAACCTAAAAAAATTAAATACTTGTTCTAAGCTTGGTATGTGTTGTGTGGACTTTGCTCATTGAATCTTAACTGTCGCATATAATTAATGGTTTGGTCTATTTGACCGACTTAATCAATAATTATCCAGATCAGGGATACACAAGGTGATGCGCCCTGTCACAACATGACATCGATTGTACCATGCGCCATTGAACGACGGAGGCGGCCAGGTGTAATCCTTCACTATAGCCTGTATAAACCCTGCCTGTCACAAGTGGGGAGTGAAGCTCAAGCCCCGCCACACGACGAACCGCCCGAGCGCGCACCCCGCAGAATGTGAGGCTAAGAAAGAAGAAGCACGAGTCCATGGTTTCCTATGTCGCCCGCATCATAACAGAATGCGTGTGGCGGACCATTGACAGAACCGTTGAGAGACGAGAGGAAGGGAAGACTTTATCTAGTACGAGCTTGCCCAGTTCCCGCAAGTTACAGTCTCCAGGCGTCGCAGCAGCAGTTAATCTGGTCCTACTGTCTCACGCTCGCCGCCAGCTGGGAAGCAAACAATAAGTCAACGCGTATCCAAGGTGCTCGCAGCTACCGCATCACCCACTTCCTCGACACATCTACCACAGGTCAAAGAAGCTCCAGAAGGACGTGCTCAAGTGGGGGCGACGAGGTGAGCCCGCCAGACAGCGTGTATTGCGCCCACAGCTATCCCCGCTAGCCCTGATAGGGGCGCCGTTCATTTTACTCCCCGGAAGGGCTGTCTATATAGTGTAGTGGTCATGGTGCAGGAGAGCGTCGTGCTGTGCTGTAACGACCGCCCGGGACCAACTCGCTGCCATGACCTGCTGCAGGGTGTGCTGTAGTAACGTACACGTCTATGTACTTGCCTGTTTCTATAACATCTACTCGATGATATAGAGCATGCATTAACAATCCCATGCCGGCAGACCCTGTACTATATGTTATATAGCAGCCACGTACTTAAGTGGCCGAGAAAACTGTCGGGAATTTTATAGGAAGCACTTACATAAGGTGCCGGCGACACACTGTACTAGTATGTTTATATGAGAAAAGGCACTACATAGGGGTGCCGGCGGACGCTGTACAGGATTTAGCGCATGCCCTTAATGTGAGCGGCGACACTGTATTAGGATTTTTGAGCTCCGCACGTACATACAGAGTGACGGCAACACGTAATAAACAACTGTTTATAACACGCACGTACAGAAAGTGGCCGGCAACATGTATAGAATTTATAGAGCAGCACGTACATAAGAGTGGCCGGCAAGACCTGTACTAATGTTTTATGAGCTCACGTACTACTAGTGGGAGCAGACAAGTACTAGGATATTATAGAGGCATGCATGTATTAGTTGAACTGCAATTTTTCTTTTCACGAGTGAGTTTCTGTGGCATCTTTGATGTCTCCAAACCTGGTCCCCATTGTACTTGTGACTAGGCTTGTTTCTTATTTGCTGCTTTTTTGTTCCGCACATGGTCAAAATTGCGCCATACTCTAACTTTCGCATTTCACAATGTTTTTCAGGCCCCTTTCACGTCTATGAGACACATCAAAAATGCATTGCACTTCGCGATATTTCAAGTGCACTGGTGTTTTCTAATGGATGGTTTGCTCAGGTGAGTGTGAAAAAAAGCGAGGAATGATGTGGTACCAATTTAAAACCAAATGCGAAATCTGTAAAATTTAATGTGACTGTAGTAAAAACTTGACCAGAAATTGTCCAGGTTTTGACACTGAACATTGCAATCCGGGGATCTGATTCTGTCACTTTTGTACTCCTTGGTGTGCAATTTTTGGCTGCGAAAAACTTATAATGGAAAAAAGGAATGGGTGTATGGATGGAATTAGGATAAAAAAAGGCGGAAAACAAAAAAGAACGAAAAACATAAGATATTTAGATTCATGATTACACAATGATTTGTGTAAAGACCCAAGGCAGTGGATGTAGAGTATAAGTAGGCAGGGAGGTGATAGGGGGTGGCGAACCCCAGGTGATGTCATGTCGATATAAGGAAAGTGAAATCACAAAGATTATGATAATATAAGGATGGTTTCACAAAATTGCTGGCTGCTGCCGTTAGGTTGTTACCTATCTCCCAATGCGGGTACCGATTGACAAATGTTTGCGATAAAAAATTTGGGGGAGGTTATGCTTCTATGGGTAAGGTTGCTTTGTGAAAAATAATTTATAAGTTAGAGACATTATGGTCTTTAGCAAATAAAGATTTGTAATGGTGCGACTAAGCTAATAAGGATAAAGATTTGAAAACAAAAATTCAAGTCTAATGATAAAGGATGACTGATGCAAATAAAAAATATTTTATATACTATAGAAGAATAAGTAGAAAGTAAATGTGTATGTGAAATTGATCCTTCACCAAAGAGAGGGAAACATTTGGGATGTCAGAGTACAGGATATTCCGTAAATAGATAAGTAAGGCACTAAGAGCTTACTACATCATATAATGAGTCAGTAATTAATTTCGAGAGGGGACAGGAAGAGAGAAAATGTTGGGGAGTGGATAAAAGAAATATTGCATAAATATTATGAATAAATAAAGAAGAAAAAGGGGGGAAAGGTGATGTAAAGAGTACATTTAAGGAAATGAGTGAACATCAAATGGGGAAAAAATAAAAGTTAAATAACACAGATCAAGGTTGGAAGGATAAGGCGAAAAAAATGTGGATATAAAATAGCATACATAGGATTGTCTCCTATATTTGGTAAGGACAAGTCCAATATCCGAATGTCGTTACAACATATACAAAAAAGACATTTAAAAACAGCCTACAGTGTCATATAAAATAAACACTGACACCCATTATACTCTCCCCTTTGTCTCTACCAGATTCCTGGTGGACTTTTAACCACATTTAATTCGGGTTTTAGATCATTGTTGATAGTTCCAACAGTCTGAAAAGGGTGTGGTCTAGCCCATAAATTGTGGCCTGTAACCTAACCATAATAGTGGTTAAGTCCTACACAAGAATAAAGAATCTTATATTCTCTGGCATACGCGTGTTGGGGATCATGAACAGGAAAAAGCAGTATAGGATGTAATAAAGGGGTGAATGGGCAACAATGGGCATTATTATTTCGTTTCGTGTTGGTTGTACTCTCATTGGCGTGGGACTGAGCTGTATACAAAAAAGGGTTGCAAACACATATGCAAATTTTTCTCGTGGTGCAGTGGAGTCTGGATACCTAAATAATCATCGTCGGCCATCTACAGATGGTCAAGGGGAAAGAGGGATTGAAGATGGGTTATGAAAAAAGTGAATGAATGGGTGAAATGTGGCTACTTTGAAAAGGTCTCTGGAATAATGGTGGTTAAAGGGGCTGGCTGGGGCTAAGCTAATCAGGAGAGATTTATGAAAACAGGGCAACAGTGAATGGAAAACATTTGAAAATTTAAATTGAATGAATGGGTGGAAAAGAGTTTAGAAAAAGGAGGGAAAAAAGGGGAAAAGATACATCAAAACTATGACCAAAATACAAAATTAAAAAATTAAGAAGCTGACACGGCTTCAAGTTGTGGATTTTTTGGGATTGGACGAGCTTGGTGGAAATACAGAAATAGATGGGAAGTTGAGATTTATTTTATTGTATATATCAGGGGAGGCAGGTAGGTGAACATTTTTGTCAAGCTCCTACACTGAACACGTCCGCCATGTTATTGACGTTAATCGCTGGCGTCCAGGAGATTTGTCAATGATGTCCCTGTACCAGAACCATAATTCTATTGAAGAGTGTTCTCTAGGTCACATTGCCGTGCCGCTGTAAGCCGTAGCCCGGGCCGGGAGGACGTTGTGACGCTGTCCGCGTAACTGACACCGAACAGAAAGTAAGAGGGGAAGAGCCGTAGACGTGTATCCGAAAAGGGAGGGCTGTTAGAGACAACATAGGGAGACATGTGCCACAAGACACACCGTAGATGGCATAATCACATATATGTGGTGTAACTGTCATATATTAACCTGAAGTCGGAAGCTTTTGCGCTAAGAGAGTACAGAAATAAGAAGTGGTGATAATGAGAAAGACTAGGGACGATGGTGAGAATTAAATAAGGGGACAAAGGATTAGTCACTCCAGGAGCTTCTAGTAATATCATTTTTTTATGCGTAAGAGCTATTAGAATTTCAAAGCTAAATAGAGATAATCATGGAGTTATATGCCAAAAGGAACGTAGTAAATAGTATAGAATAGGTGAGATTACAAACAGAACGAAAGGGTAGGAGTGTATAAACGGGGTGATCATAACCAATCAAAAGAGGTGTGCGAGGAGCAATTCTCAGTACTGGAGTCAGGATTGTGATATAGTCAATATAAAATTGAGGGTTGTTCGACACAACAGCCGACTATAACGTGTTTCTATGGGTGAAATAGGAAGGAGATGCGGGTAAAGGGTGGGGGTGTCTTAAGGGAGAGGAATCAAGCAAACAAGCGGTAGCAAAGTAAATGGCTAGGAAAACTGGAAAAGGTAGAGTAAAGGCTACAAGGTGGGAATAGGAAGTGGTAGAAAAAGGAGATATGATAGGTAGCAGACACGGTGAGTGTGGAATATCACAGTATATTGTCAGTGGGGCCGGTTACGAGCGGAACAGCGAGTGTGGGGGTGAAAAAGTTTCGGGATGATAGTGGCTCAGACGTTGGAGAATAGTTGTTAAAAAGGATAACATTTAGAAAGATTTAGACGGGGTGTGGAAATAATCACCATCTGATTATACGACCAAGCAATGATTAAACTATTGGAAGGGTTATAGAGAGAAGGGGGAAAAAAGGGGCGTGTTGTGTGGATGCTGTGGAACATAAGAAAAACAGGGGATCATGGGAGTGGAGAAGGTGGGTGGGAGGAGAGAAGGGGGGAGTAAAATAGGGAGGAGGAGTGGAAGTAAAAAGAAGGTGGGGGTAGACTACTGGGTGGCAGGGGGGAATAGGAGAGAATCAAGAGACATAAAGAGGAGAAATGTGATGATGGATGTGTGACATCAGTTGAAAAAAGCGCTGAGTGCGCGTTGGGACAGCGAATAAGTGAAAAGGGGGGGAGCCCAGGTAGGAAATTGATAGCCATAGTGGAAAAACAAGATTTCTGAGCTAGGAGAAGGAGAGAGAGGGAGGAAGAATAGGGGGAACATGAGAAGATCGTAGTGTAGCAGGAAAGGGAGGAATGACAGGCGAGAATTGGAAGGAACAAGGGTGGTTTCGGACTAGTGCGGAGAGAATGAGGACCATGGGGTGATTTATCTAGTCTAAATTATAAAATTGTGGAGGATTGTGGACGGGATAAAGGTCACTGGTTAGAACTAGTCTCAAACGAAGTAGTGATACGTGGTAGTAATTCAGGTGGGTGGACGTGATGCAATAAAATATATCTCTCATTTGACCCGATACGGGGTGGATGTCGATTAGGAATAAAATGAGAAGGGCGAAGAGCCGGTGGGGGTGGGGCACAAAGGCGGATGTCGAAAAAAAAAGGGAAAGAGGATCATCGCAAAGTGAAATTGGTGAGGAAAACACGTGAGGAGGTAGAGGAAACATGCATGTGACAAATATAGTGGAACCAAAAATGCTTTAATCAAAGAAAGGACAGAAAGAGGATGGGATTGATAGGAGTGCGATACAAGAGGAAGCCCAAAAATAGATTGAGAGTTCTGTAAAGTGATTCAAAAATGCGTAGATGATAACAGAGTAAAAGTGTTAAATGTGAAGTTCTCGCTGTATGCAATTAGCAAGAAAGTAAAGGGAAGAAAAAGATGAGCGTTCTGGACAGGAGAGCAGAGAAGAAATAGGTACGATACTGGATGGTGGTCGCTAAAGCGGTTGAGAGTGTCTAACAGTAAATGGGGGAAGACGACAAAAAATGATTGGAAAGATTAAGTACCTCAGTGAATGAAATAACAACTAAAAAAGAAAAAAGAGAGTACAATTTGAAAGTATCATGGAGCAGATCCAATTCTTTATAGGAAAAACTCGGGAAGTGGAACAGACATAGCCGGACATAAAAGAAAGTTATCTATGATGAAGAGATAGGAGCGAGGCAACGACATGGGTGGTAACGGGAATCCAGGGTCTAGAAACGATTCGGGTGTCGAGGGAGATACAAGACAGATGGGAATAGTGGTGTGACGTCTGAGATAAAAGAAGAGTGAGTTAGAAGCAAATAGTAGAATGGCTTGAAGAAAATAAAAGTTATGGCCAGGGGAATCGTGAATAAATGTTAAGTGATATTAGATATAAAATGTAAAGATGTGGTGGAGTTAATAAAAAAGAGATAAAAAAGATGAGTTCATCACATGAAAAAAAAGTGAAGGGGGTAAATAATATGAATAGATTAAGTTTATGGATAATGTTGGCCGGGGTAAAATAACATTTATAAAGTGGGATGAAATAGAATGAAGAAAATGCTAGCGACAAATCTTCGCAAGATAAATGTGGCGTAAAATATGATGGAGGACTCCTTAGACAGTTAAGAATGAAATTAAATTATTTAGAGTTATGATTAGAAATTAACTTGGAAAGGGGTTGAAAAGTATGACGTGGTAAAATAAAGAAAAAGTATTAGATAATGAAATGGCAATGAAAAAATAACTTTTTATTAACTTACACAAACTGAAATATCTACACATCCATTTTCCAGAAGATTATACACTTGTGAAAATGTTGAAAAAAAAAAAATGTTGTCGGGATTCTTAGTGGATTAGTGTTATTTAAAAAACTTGTGAAAAAGGTGAGAGCTGATCTTAACAGAAGACTCATTGTGAAGTTTATAACTTTGTATAAACACTTATTTACAACTTTGTGTGCGTGGGTCACGTATAGCATAATCATGATAGAAAAGTGGTAAATAAGGGTGGAGAAAGGGGGTAGTAGTTAAAGAAACAAAAAAAGAAGGAAAAGATGTGTTGTGAATGGGGATGGTGGAAAAGTAATACAGCTGATTTGGGGGAGGGTTATTTTTACTTTAGGGAGCTTTTGATGATTTTTTGTTTTGTAAAGTATGCCTACAAAAGTCGCCGATAAAAAAATGGTATTCCAAACCAGACAAAACAAATAAAGGAAAAAACAAAAATTGGGGTGTTGAGAGACAGGTACCAACAGCCACTCGGGGGTAGACGTTATAAAAAGTCAAATAATAGAATAAAATTGATGAATGTTAAATGAATTTCGGTAGAGGATTCAGGACGGGTCAAAATGTGGTCTTTAGGAAGAGCTAAATCTGCGGGTTGACCATTCTGTTACAAGGAAGAGGGGGTCGGTGGTACGAAGCTTGTGGGGTAGGGAAAATAAGACGATAATTACAACAAATAGAAGCACATACAATACAAGAGGGACATGTACATTAACGACAATCTGTGTCACGACACATAAAAGGGGGGGCAGAGGGAGCGTTATCAGGGGTGGGAGCAGAGTCGAAAATAAAAACAACTGGTGGTGGTGAAAAAGCGCGTTGGAAGGGGGGCTGGGGGAGGTGGAGCTGTGCGAAAAAAAAAAAGGATAACGGTTGTGTGCGTTGGGTCCCTGGGGGCTGCGGAATGGGCGCAAAAGTTGGAATAGAAAGGAGAGGCGAGGGCTACGAGTGCGAACCAGAGTGCGTGTGCGATTTTTGTGCCTTAATATGTGAGCAGGAAGGGGAAGAAGAGGAGGGAAGGAAAGAGAAAGGGGGAAGAGAGAAGAAGAGGAGGGAAAACTTGAAATAATTGGAAGAAGTACATGAATATTATTCATTAGGTCAGGAACTGCAGGCGGGGGTGTGGGGTGAGACAAAGAGTCGACTATGCCATAGTGAAAGAACAAGTGTGATTGGTAAAGTATAGAAACGTATTCTCTAAAAAAAAAAAAAGCCGTGTGCGATAAAACGGGTACAAAGCAAGACTAGGGTTGGGATAAGATTGGGGGGTAGGAGTGGGCGGTGGAAAACTTTGAGTAAGCCAAAAAAGAAGGACTCGTATCATATAAAATCTACAAGGTAGGGATCATGACATCAAAAAAGATCATGGGTTTCCTTGTTGCTAAATAGCATTTCGTAACGTATTGACATTACACTACGAGTCTGAAAAACAGAAATGAGGATGAGGTACAAAAAAAAATATGTACAATGTGCTAAAACCTAGAGAATAGAGTACAAAAAGATAAAGATGAAGTGGTGAGGAATGTTAAAAAAAAAGAGTCTGACGGTGTGGGTAGTCACTTAAGGGCACCGTAAGGACGGCTCAGATACGGGTGCAAAGGAAAAGACAATGGTTTATCAGACTACAACGTAGTTGACAGCTAAGGCAGATACACATTATAGGCTGACGGGCATAAACGGTAAAAAGATATGAAGATTGGCGTGGAGAGGAAATATGACAGAGCAAGTGCTAGAGAACGAGAAGGAAACAATCAGACAGTGCGGTATAGAGGTAACGTACAGACTAGAGAATAAGACACCGGAGCACATCAGACGGAAAAACGGACGTAGAGGGTAAACTAATAGAGGAAAGGAGAAAGGGGAGTAGAAAATAAATATGTTAAGAAAAAGTGACACATAGGTTGATTAACACATATATAGAATAGGAATGACTAATCTGGTGGGGAAGAACCGCACAATGATAGAGTAAGAAATGTTGGGAGTGACCAGTGGGATAACTGGATAAAAAGGAAAAAAGGGGTTTCAAGAGGTTGAAGTCCCAGAGCAGCACACGGAAGTGAGAGAGACTTCTGAAAATCAAAAAAAAAGAAAAAAGGAAGCAGCGAAATGCCGAAAAAAGACAGCATGGGTAATGTGTGCTCAAAAAAGTAGACTACCGATAAGGCAGATGGTAATTATTGTAACAAGTTTTTGAGATGGTGCCACATCAGGGTGGACTTAAGGGGAACTCCAATCCAGATAAGTCTAAGAGGTTTTATCTTGTGGAGCATGTGCGTAGAATATAGTTGGGGGGCATCGACGATAGCAGAGGCTAGCTGCGGTGGCTCTCAAAAAAGGCAGGGAGAAAAGTAAAGTGTAAGGGAAAGGAATAAGATTACACAACTTGAAGACAAATGAAAGGGTGTCGAAAGAGGAGAAGGGAGTGTAGAAAAAGAGGGAGATGGATGGGTAAGAAGAAAAGAAAAGATGTAAAGTGGGAAAATGACAAAGAATCAAAGAGTAGTAATGAGGAATGGAAAAAAGGTGAATGAATGACAACACTATCAGAATCCAGTGCACCTGAAAATACACCAAATAGTTTCGAATGGTCCATCAGCCTACGAACACAGAATATAAGTAAACGTCGGGTTTAATTATGGGTAGATAAAAGTGAACGCATTGACTAAACAGCGGAAGAAAAATGGAGGAAAAAACCACCTAGGAGTGTTAGAGGGAATAAAAAAGTAAAAACAAATGAAAGGTCTTATAAGGAGGGGGTTTACAAGAAGGACACCTTTGGCGTGAAACTATGATGGAACACTACAGGGGGGATATTATGAGCTGAAGAGGTAAGACCAGAAATGGTCCGCCACAATCTAAAGCCTTATCCCAGTGATGCTTAGGCACATTTGTTGGCCCTTTTTGCCTTACATGCGGTCAGCAGCGCCAGAGAACCATCTCAACTTGAGTTCGGTCTTGTGACTGTGATTTTTAGGTATCTGGTGTACCCACCCCATCACGTTTCTTGGTATACCCTTACACGCTTAAGGTGTCGTTTTGGGTCATGTCTCCTCTGAAAAATAATGGTCTACGAAACGCAAACCGGTGGAGAGCATGCCACTGCAAGATCTGTGTACCCATGCTGGTTTCGTATACCTCTCATTGTTAATACTCACCAACAGTGGTCCACAAAGCACATTAACCGAATCAAACAAACTGCTGCGTTTGTGCAGCAAAAATTTTCGTTTTGTGTCTCTATCATTTTTAAATATATTCAACTTTTTTGCAAGAGGTCATCAGAGTTCATTTCTTCCAAAGTACAATGTGCTTGCTAGTCCCCCTGGTGATCAAACCAGGGAAGTGTCACTGTTTGTTTTTTACCAGTTCACCTAAACACCTTAAACAGCTGAACATACCTTAAAAATGATAGAGGCACAAAGCAAATTTGTGCTGCACAAACCAGCACAAACGTAGCACTTACATTGACACACAGTTTTGATTTGAACAGGTGGGGGGGCCAACTTCCCTCAGGTGCTATCCTGCCTTCCAAGAAAGACTTTCTCGCATTTAGTGAGCTATCATCATTGCTGTACATTACTTCTCTACAATGTCTACACTCTGATGAGTAGAGAAGCAATTCCTATTTTTCTTAAGTGCCATGTATGGAAGTCTAACATCTGGCACTCCCACCTACCAACGTTTAAAACGACTAAAGCACCATATATTACAGGGTTGCACAACCCGCTGGTGTTTTGTGGCCTGCAGAGACAAAGCTGGAGAGGTGAGTGTTTTATTTTTTGTCTGATCTGAAGGCCTTCTGTATTGTGGTCAGCACTGGGGGAGTCACTATTAATCCTTTAAACGACGCAGTTTTTTTTTCGACTATTTCTCGCTCTCTTCTTCAAAATCCATAATTTTTCATTTTTCCGTGTTACAGAGCTGGTGAGGGATTATATTTGTGCGTAACAATTTACTTTTCCGTGATTTTATTTTTATCTCCGTCGTGTACTGGGAACTGGAAAAAAATTCCAATGTGGAAACTGTGCGTCAATCTTGTTGTGGGCTCAGTTTTTACGACCTTCACAACGCGCTCCAAGTACACATCTCTTTATTCTTTGGTTCGGTAATTGTGGTGTACCAAATTCTACAGGTTTTATTGCGTCAAAAATTAACGAATGTGTACAAAAAAAGAACAAAATTTTTTTGCCATCTTCTGACAACTAAAACTTTTCATACTTTGGTGTACGAGCTGTGTGATGTTTTATTTTTTGTGAAAAATTTTACACAGTATGCACATGCATGGCGTTTTGCATAGGATTATTACAATGACCACTGTAATGAATCTTCAGAACCATGCAGCCTTGGGTCTGGCGAAGACCCGAGCTGTATGTATATGAAAAATGAGATCCAGTAAAGTGGCGCACTCAGAGTGGGTGTAACAAGTGGAAATTTTAATATAAATCTAAAAAACAATGCGTTTCGGGGTTAGGAAACCCCTTTATCAAGTGAACAGAGGTGTGCAAGATAATGACACAAAAGAACATATAGGAAGGGGGATCAGACAGTATACAAAATATTCATTTAGTTGATGTTTCTCGATTAAGTTATTCATAAAGATAAATAGTATACATTAGTGTGTGTACAATAAAATGTAGAATATCTAATATATCAAACCATTTTATCAGGTTATAAACAATGTATTTATGAACGATACGGATTAGAAATAAATAAATAAATATAGTTGATTAATAATATAGTTAAATGTTGTATATTGAGCAATGTATATATTGAAACACATGAGCTGTTACATGGACGTTAGAATTAATAGAATAGATAAATAAATCAGATAATGAGATAGACCCTTATGACAAAGCTTTAAATATACAGCCTTTTAGAGATAGCCGCGCTGTATATTAAGCTTTTTTTTTTTTTTAAGTTAACCTATAGCGGAGAAGTGAATCGAGCTCCGATTTCTTGAAGGATGCGTGTATGTGTCGGCATTTATCTGGTTCTAACGAAGACCCGAGGCTGTCATGGCAACCGATCGCCGCCCCACGCTGACGTTCGGGGGAGCGTCAATCTCAAGAAAGATGGTGGCGTCCATTGCCGGCGGCATCGGAAGGGTCAATTGCTGAGATCGGTGCAAGCACCGACCGCGGTTATTAGCAGTGGGGGTTTGCTGCAATATGCAACAAACCCCACCTGGTTATGAAGAGGGCTCAGCCCGTGAGCCCTATTCACACATCCCCCGCACCTCTGCGCCGTAGAGCTACGGCGCAGAGCGGTAAGGGGTTAAAGATCTGCTTTGGTGGTCTCCACTATTAAAGGTCTGCTCTGGGGGTTACTAGTATTGCATGTCTTCTCTGTGGGTCTCCTGTATTTTTGTTCTGGGGGTCTTTAGCATTATTCATCTGCTCTAGTCTGGTTTGTGTACTGTATTTGTCTGCTCTGGGGTCTGTATTGGTTATTGTACAAATGCTGCATTTGGTTTTTGGGACGTTAGTCATCCAGGTAGATGCTGGCATTCCCTGACATGGGTAAGCACTTTACTGCTTGGATTTATCTAATTTTTATTGTATTTATACCTTACAGGTTTTGACTGCTTTTCTCATTTAACTTTGGCTGAGAGAATTTACTGTGCCTTTTTTCTGCAGAACTCATCATATGTGTGGTTTTGTGATGGATTCCCATGTCAGCTACACCAGGGTCCCCCTAATGTTTGTGTGTCCCTCCAATGAAGTGTGTTGCCTGCCTCTGCCCTAATCTGTAATTTAATAATCCTGGAACCCAATCTAGCAATATGTAAATTAACGGCATAGGCTATTGGGGCATGTACTAGCCTGGCCGGGCACTGGGAGCTTAGGCTGCTCGACGTCCCAGCGGCCTCTGCCATTAATTTACATAATACTAAAATAATGTTTTAAACAAGTTGGGTTAGGTTCCAGGATTATTAAATTACAGATTAGGGTAGAGGAAGGCAGGAGGAATCTACCATCAGATCCACTTCTGTAGCTTCCTCATGGTAGGTTTCCTTTAATAAATTTTATATTTTTGTATTTTATATTTTTGTAATAATTCTTCATGTGAAAGTTTGGCTTATCTTTCTGTAGGTTTATATGTCTATTGCCAATGGAGGGGCTTCATACAATATTAAGATAAAAATTAATAAAAAGAGATAAATCAATGTGGTTTTGTTCCATTTTTGCTCGTAATAATTCCTTCATTGTGTAGATTAGGCAAGCTTGGACAAGCAATCAATGTTATGGTTTGGATTTTGCTGTATCATTTTGCATCTGCATCTTTTACACTACACCTTTCATAGTAGTGTACTTTCTGAATGTCCTTTTACATGAGACAACAGGAGCTGAAACATGCACAGATCACACTTAAAAGGGATGTACCAACTATTTAATTTATTAACTTAACCCAGCAATTGGGAGTCCCATTCTCAGTTTTAAATAAAAATATGCAATATGAGCTTGTGAGCTGAGTATAAACAAGTATGAATCTTGGATTCCTTTTTTGGGAGTAGTTTCAGTGACATAAAAAAATATTTTATTTACAGAACTAGTGATTATTGTAAGAAAATATCTTTAGTCATTTTACTTTTTTTTTATTTTAATATTTTGGTTTTTATTATATATTTTTAAAATTGTTATGAAATCATCCCACACCAATGTCACATGGTTCAAATAATCGACAGATGCCTGCTGCCCAGAAATGCATACTATGTGCGCAAGTAGTCTTTCTGGTAGTTAATGTACATGGTAGCCTGTAGGTTGTTGATGGTGCTTTGGATTTATCTCTGAAAGTGAAAGCTTCCGTGTCAGCAGCATCTCAGCACTGTTTTAGAATAACACTAAATCTATACATTTATCTAAATGTATACATAAATTACTGTATGTAATGTTTCTATAAGTATTGATCTTTCACACATAGCATTTATAAGAATATTGTTACTTACAACTCATACATACTCAATACATACATCACAACATACTTAAGATAGACCAGTCATCATAAAAATGCAGTGTCATTTGCAGTCAGCATGTTATAGAGGATAATGACCTAAAGTGACTGATTTATAGATCTTTGGGAAAACATTCAGTATAATTTTTCATTTCTATATATCTGTTCTTTCTATGCTAAGAAGTCAAGGGAATGGGTCCAATGATAGATTGTAAGCTCTTCCGAGCAGTGCCCCCTTTTCCTATTGTTTCATCTCTAGAAGTTATTACTCTGTAATGTATTATTTTATTTGTACAGTATACATACTACATGATCTGTAAGCATTGCCGAATATGATGGTGCTATATCAAAAAAGATTTATTATTATTTATCAGTGATTAGCAGCAGATACAAGAAAGGAAATCAATAAGTGAAATGATAGTCTCGGCTAAGTATTGAAAGAGAAAATACATCATTGAATAAGTAACAAGTTACACTAAGTCTTTAAATCCCTTGCCTCAACTCTTCCTGCGCTATGTAATGCTGAGTCATATTACACTGCATTTTTATGGTGGCAAGAATCTCACACAGGCAAAGGGAGATAAAAAAAAGTCAGTAATGTTGTTAAATTCACTGTTTGTGAACATAAAAAAGAATATTACATAATTACGCAATTACATGTTACAGTTAACAGCAGTTTTTGGTATACTGTACTTATAAACTCTTTCACTTGGTATCAGAAAAGACAATGATGTATAAACACGTCATTCTGCTTCTCTATATGTAGCCATTGTCTAGGTTAGAGCTAGAATAATAATTCCCTCTGATAGCAGATAATGTACCCTTATATTTCTCACATGTAAAATTTTTATAGGAATTAAACCTTATTATACAAGCAGAACAGGGGAGTACAATTGTGTGGATTAGGCGAGCCAGGACAAGCCATCCAAATTATGTTTTGGATTTTGCTATGTCATTTTGTATCTGCATCTTTTACACTACACTAGAGATAAGCGAGCACTGCTCGTCCCGAGCTTGATGCTCGTCGAGCATTAGGGTACTCGAAACTGCTCGTTGCCGGACGAATTACTTCGCCCTCTCGTAAAATGGCAGCTCCCGCCGTTTTCTTTTTGGCGGCCAGAAACATATGCCAATCCAAGCCGGGAGACTCTGCACTCACCCAGCATGACGTGGTAGCCCTTACACGTCGATAGCAGTTGGTTTGCTGCCAGAATCAGGTGACCCTGGGATAGACTAGCCGCTGGCCGCGCTGCTCGATCATTCTTTCTCTGGATGCCGCTAGGGAGAGAGCTGCTGCTGGTCAGGGAAAGCGTTAGGTTTTTCTATTACTTACTGTTAGGCAGGAGTGTTCTCAAAGAACTCCAACAGCCCTTCTAGGGCTACAATACCTTTCTACTTTTTTTACTTTTATTTGCTCTTTTAACCATTTGTGAGAATAGCAGGGGCTTGCTAACCGTTTGTTGTTTAGTCTTAGTGGCACACATACCATACAAACGACGACTCGAAGTGGGCAAATTCATAGGGTTGGATTTCTATTAGGCAATAACTCAGTGTCATCTCATCTGGCAAAAAAAAAAAAAACATAGTAGTGTGCTTCCTTGATACTTGCTAGAAAATAGCCATAGGAGAATACAAACCGCTTCTTGAAGCCTACAGTACGTTCTATATATTTTGGATTTTTTCTGGTTTGATCTGCTGGTCTTTAGTTTCTGCGTGCATGTTACTTGCCATTCTGAAGCAATTTGTAGTGAGACTTGCGACCGTCGTGTTCTGCGCTTAGTGGCGCACAATCCATGCAAGGCTGAAGTGGGTAAAATTCATGGGGTTGGATTTCTATTAGGCACTACTAGTGTCATCTCATCTGGCATAGTAGTTGTGCTTTCCGTTGATACTTGGCAAAAAATGTCCATAGTATATATCCAAATAGCTTCTTGAAGCCTACAGTAGCGTTCTATATATTTGATTTCTGGTGATCTGCTGGTGGCTGTAGTTTTCTGCAGTGCATTACGTGCCCATTCTGAGCAATTTGAGTGAGACTTCGACCGCTTGTTCTGCGCTTAGTGGCGGCACATATCCAGAGGCAAAAGGCTGACGTTGCAAATTTCAGTAGGGGGTGTTGGATTTCTATAGGCAAATACTCGTGTCCACTCAGCTGGCATAGTAGTTGTGCTTCCTTGATACTTGGCTAGAAAATAGCCATGGAGAATACAAACAGCTTCTTGACGCCTACAGTAGCGGTCTATATATTTGATTTCTGTTGATCGTCTGGTGGCTTAGTTTCTGCAGTGCATGTACTTGCAATTCTGAGCAATTTGAGTGAGACTTGCGACCGGCTGTGTTCCTGCGCTTAGTGGCGCACATATCCAGAGCAAAGGCTTGAAGTGGGAAAAATTCAGTAGGGGTTGGATTTCAATATGCATACTAACTCAGTGTCATCTCATCTGGCATGTAGTGTGCTTTCCTTTGAATACTTGGCTAGAAAATAGCCATAGATAATCAAAAGCTTCTTGAGCCACTACAGTAGCCGTTCTATATATTGATTTCTGTTATCTGCTGGTGGCTTTAGTTTTCTGCAGTGCATGTACTTGCCAATTCTGAGCAATTTGTAGTGAGACTTGCGACCGCTGGTGTTCCTGCGCTTGTGGCGCACATATCCATAGCAAGGCTGAAGTGGGAAAATTCATATGGGTTGGATTCTATTAGGCACTAACTAGTGTCATCTCACTGGCATAGTAGTGTGCTTCCTTTGATACTTGGCTCGAAAATAGCCTAGGAGATACAACAACTTCTTAAGCCTACAGTAGGTTTTCTTAGATTTGATTTCTGGTTGAATCTGCTGGTGGCTTGAGTTTCTGCATGCATGTACTTGCCAATTCTTAGCAATTTGTAGGAGACTTGCGACCGCTGTGTTCTGCTCTTAGTGGCGCACATATCCATGCAAAAGGCGGAAGTGGGAAATTCCAGTAGGGGGTTGGATTTCGATTAGGCACTAACTCAGTGTCTCTCATCTGGCATATATGTGCTTTTCCTTTGATACGTGGCTAGAAATAGCCATAGAGAATACAAATAGCTTCTTGAGCCTACAGTAGCGTTCGATTAATTTGATTTCTGTTTGATCTGCGGGCTGTAGTTTCTGCAGTGCATGTACTTTGCCAATTCTTTCCTAGCAATTTGTAGTGAGACTTGCGACCCGCTGTGTTCTGCGCTTAGTGGCGCACATATCCATAGGCAAGGCTGAAGTGGGAAGAATTCAGTAGGGGTTGATTCTATTAGGCACTAACTCAGTGTCATCCTCATCTGGCATAAAAAAAGTAGTGGCGTCCTTTTATACTTGCTAGAAATAGCATAGCAATAGGATAGGATTGTTTGGTCAACACTCAAAAAAAAACAAAAAAAAACCACAAAAAAAAACAAAAAACACACACAACCAAAAAACAAAACAAAAAATTAAAAAAAAAAAAGTTTTACTCTCATTTTAAAAAGTTTAACCCCAGGGCTAGGGGAAAGAGGACGATGGCGGGGCGTGGGCGTCCACTACTGCAGGTCAGATGCCGTGGTCCTGTGCGGGGTGAACACCACTGCTGAGAGGGACAGGGGAACGCCGCAGAGCTAACACTCCCTATGTTCATGTCTTAAGTTACTGGGACCTCGTGGTAGAGCACTGTGATGCCCAGAACATGGCGAACGGTGATGTCGTGATTGCTGACAATGCTTTCGAGCAATTTGTCCACCACCAGTCAGTCGTCCACGCAGTCCACCCATGTCCCGAATCCCCACTCCTCCCGCTCCTGCACCTCATCCCTCCCTCCCGCCCCCGTCTGCCCCCCTCCAATGCAATTTGCATTTGAACCGGCATACTCTGAGGACTGTTTTCGGAACCCTTCCCACAGTCACAACCACTTTGTCCGGTTGCTGCTGAGCATGTTTCCGTGGCCGGTTTTCCACCATCAAGTCTGTGGGATGATGACCTTCTGACGTAGTGAAGTGTGTAAAGAGGTGTCCTACGATGAGAAGACACGTTTCAGACGTGGGGAAGTTGTTGTTCAGGGCAGGATCCGATGGGGGAGCATAACTGAGGATCGGAGGATGATGAGGTGACAAGACCCAAGCTGGGTTGAGAGGCCGGTGAACACAGTGCGTCTGAGACGGAGGAGAGTCCTCGACCTGAAACATGTTGAAGAGCAGTGTTGGGGCCACGGAGATGCAGGGCCATAGCTGGTGCCTCAGCCCGCCCGTCCACTAGTGAAGCTCCCGTGGTGATGGCTCTTGCGGCGAGGTCTGATCTTCAAGTGGTGGGGTGTGAGGTTCTTAAGGAAACACCGTATTAGACTGACCTGTGGTTGCAACTTTGTTGCCAAACCAGTCGCAGCATGGGTTCCACCACTACTAGCTTAACTACCGACCAGTAGCGCAGGCATATAATGCAATCACCCCACGCCGTGGGCAACAACCGTTCACCTCCGGCCGTGCACCACCACTGCTCCCTCCTTCCCTGTGTCAGCTGCTTTCAGCCCCCTGGCCCAGACCCTTCCACAAAAACCCCTCGTCGCCTCCAGACTCCTCCACAGCATCCACCAGCGGTCAGCTCTCACCATCCCCAGAGCTGGAGCTGAAACCAAATATAGTGCAACCCACCCGCACGCCCAAGCCCTTAATGTGCACCTCTCCAGATTGCTTTAGCTGGGATGCTGCCCTAATAGGCTAGTAAGCCCAGGCCTTTCGCAAACCTCATGGCGGCGGCCTCCCCTCCGTTTCGGTTCCCCCGCCGCCACTACTTTCCCCATGTGCCGGCCCACCTCTGGCACCAGCACTGTCAGACACATCATCCGTGTCCTGACAACGCCGTTTTCTGAACAGGTCCACCTGACCACGGACCACTGGACGAGTGCTGCCGGGCAGGGCCACTATATATTCCGCTGCGGCACTTGGGTTTAACTTGGTGGAGGCTGCGACCAGTCTGACCCTGGGGCTGCTCAATACTGGCCGACGCCGAGGATGGCGGGGCCTAACCTCGGTCCAGGTGTTTCAGGCCTACTATGCCTCCTCCCCTCCAACCCTCCTCACATCCTCCTCCGACTACCTCCGTGGGCACGGCGCCATCATTTCCGGTATCTCGAGGCACGCAGCAGTGCCGTCGCTAAGCGACAGCAGGCGGTGCTCAAACGGCTGAGCCTAGGCGAACAAAGGCAACACCGCCCAGAGCATTACATGCATCACGGCGCAGACTGATCTGTGGCTGGCAACCGCTGACCTCAAGCCGTGATGGTTGTGTGTGTAACAACGTCCGTAACCTGTGGCGGCTCGGCAACTCGCAGACTGACACCTGTGCCGGCTGGCCCATGTTTTAAATCTGTAGTGCAAGCGTTTCCGCACGACATAACCCCAATCTGTTGATTTGCTCCCGAAGGTGCGCCGCATCTGTGGCGCATTTCAGGAAGTCAAGTCCCAGACTGCTGCACTCTCAGGCAGCGCAGCGCCGCCTCCAACTGCCCGCTCACCGCCTGTTTTGCGCCGTGCCCACGAGGTGGAATTCAACACTGACCAATGTTATCCAGATTTACCTCCACAGCGCAGAGCGATTGTAGACGGCCAGATGTCAACTTCCACCGAACGGTAGTCGAGGTCAGTCAGCTTCCTCAAGTCTACAATGAGGAGTGGAAGTGTATGTCTGATATCTGTCAGGTGCTGATTAACTTTGAGGAGTCAACCAGATGGTCATGTGGCGATGGCCGCCATCATAGCCTCACCATCCCGCGCTTGGCCTGTTTGAAAAACTCTCTGGTACATGAAGTCGGAAGCTTTGCGCTCTTCACAAGAGACGGGGGAAGAATATTCCCTTGTTGATAGCCAAGCACCCTTGAGGTCTGTTTCTGCTTCTGCTCAGCGCATATTCGGAGGAGGTGGAGTGGAGGAGGATGAGGAGGAAGAGGAGGGAAATTTTTGCGAGACACAAGAGGGGACCATTGTTTGAGTATCCTTCACTGTTCAGCGTGTATTGGGCAAGAGAAGAGGAGTTGGGGCGTTGGAGGAGGAGAAATGGACGTCAGGCCCAGTGAGGGGAGTGAATTCTTACTCGTTGGTACTCTGGCGCATATGGCAGTTTCATGCTAGGCGCCTATCCCCGTTACCCTCGCGTTCCAAGAATTAGTCCAGCACGCTTACTGTTGTTCCTCTCCTGGACCCACGACAGCAAACTTTCCACTCTCATCCCTGCGAGAAAGGAAGTGTGAGAATGCATGATACCACAGCCCTGGTGCACACGCTGAAACAGTATTTCCCTTCTTCGGACCGCGCTAGCGGCAGAGTGCGTAGTTCTGCGGACACGTAGCAGGCGAGTAGGCTACAGGCATCTTGTCCATCACTGGCCAGGGTACGCTTACAAGGCTTTTGCCAGCTTTATGTCACCCACGCAAGACACTGTCACCTGTCCCATCTCGGGCCCCAAAAAAACAGAAAAAAGTATGCCTGATCTTACAGAAAGATGGTGAGGGAGTACGTAGCTGACATATACATCGTCCTCAATGATCCACACAACAGCTCCTACAACCTACTTGGTTTCAAAGCTGGGACATGTGGCACGAACTGGCGCTGTAACGCCTTGGAGGTTTCTTGCCTGCCCTGCCGCTAGTCGCTTGGTCCAGCGGGTTTTCAGGTGCACTGGTGGCATCTCACCGATAAGCGTACACGCCTGTCTACTGACATCGCTGACAGTTCTTACGCATTATAATTCATAAGGCTGGTTTCTCAGAATTTCCAATCTCCCCCAGTGAAGGAAGCTCACCTGAATATGGATCACTCCTCCCCTCCCCTCCTCATTTTCCCTCCTTCTCCTCCTCTTTGTAACAGTAAACAGGAAAATGGCTATTTTTTGACAGGGCCACTGGCTCTGCTATATACTTCATCATTATTTTTCTGGAGGGCCACCGACCCGGTCCTCTGTTTGAAACAATTTTTTGTGAGTGCACATACAGGCCCATCTATTCCATTTTTCGGAGGGGCCACCTACCCCGTCCTCTGGTTTGAACAATTTTTGGGAGTGCCACATACAGTCACTCAATCTATTCCCTTTTAATACTGGGGGCCACCTATCCTGCTCCTCTGGTTGAAGATTTTTGGGACTGCCAATACAGGCACTCAATCTATTCCATTTTTACTGGAGGGCCACCTACCTGCTCCTCGTGGTTTGAAGAATTTTGGTACTGCCAATACAGGCCACTCCATCTATTCCATTTTCTGGAGGGCCACCTACCTGCTCCTCTGGTTTGAACAATTTTTGGGACTTCCACTACGGCCTCAATCTATCCATTTTACTGAGGGCCACCCTACCTGCTCCTCTGTTTGAACAATTTTGTGGACTGCCACAGACATGCACTCAATCTATTTCCATTTGACTGGAGGGCACCTACCTGCTTCCTCTGGTTTTGAATATTGTTGGGACTGCCCACCTCAGGCACTCATCTATTCCATTAACTGGAGGCCACCTACCTGCCCTCTTGTTTGAACAATTTGGGACGGGCCACATACGCACGCATCTATTTCCATTTTACTGGAGGGCCACCTACCTGCTCCTCTGTTTTAATAATTTTGGGACTAGCCCATACAGGCCCTCAATCTTTCCATTTTACTGGAGGGCCCCTAACCTGCTTCCATCTGGTTTGAAAAATTTGGACTGCCCCATCAGGCACTTCCAAATTAAAATTGTCTCCCATAACACCTCCACCGTTTTCTCCAGTTGCTACCTCCAAAAGTCGTCCATTAGCTGCCTCCATACAATCGTCCCTTTATCAAACGAGGTGTGGCAGGCAGACTTTGGGTTGTTTTCATGGATTCCACATCAAAAGTTGTTAACTTTGTCGGCCTCCCCCCTCTGTGTTATCCCCAAATAACTGGCAACTTTTCATTATGGATAGTATTTCATCGCTTCTTGCGCATCTTTTACATTCCCGCACCCGGCATATCCTAACTATAAGAAACGCTTCTTCTACACTTGGATCTTAACAAAAGGTTCTTTAGAAGTGCTGTTGGGAGTAGCCTAGAGAACAGGGCTTGGATGGAAGCTCGCCTGGCACGGAACGCAGCTCCTGCGCATCATGCGCTTCTTGCGCATCTGTTTACAATTCCCCTAACCCCCATAATCCCAAACTTAAGAAGCTACTACACTTAACTTGGTGCAGGCCTGGGACCGAGTCCGACCCTGTGGCTGGTCCCATATACTGCCGACGCAGAGAATTGCGGGCCTACCTCGGTCCAGGCTCACAGGCCTACTATCTCCTCCCCACCCCCCTCCTCCACCTCCTCCGCCTCCGATTACATCCGTGGGGCATGGCGCCATCCATCGGATGCGTCTAGGCCCAGCAGCAGCAGTGCGTCGCTAAGCTACAGCAGCGTTCTGAAACTGCTGACCTGAGCGATAAAAGGCACAGACACCGCCCAATCGCTATTCAGGGCATTCCACATCAAAGTTGTTAACTTGTCCGCCACCCTGCTGTGTAATCCACAAAATATACTTGCAACGTTTACCATTTAGGATATTATTTCAGCGCTCTTGCGCATCTTTACATTCCCCTCACCCGCCATTGCCTACCCTTATCAGAACGCGACTACACTTGATCTTATACAAAAGGTGCTGTTGGGGATTAAGCCTAGAGACAGGGGCTTGATTGGCCGAACTCGCCTGTCAGCGAGCGCCGCTCCATGCGCATCATGCGCTTCTTGCCATCTTTTACCTTCCCCTCCCCCTGCATATCCTAAACTTATAAGAACTCACTAACACTTGATCTTATAACAAAGTGCTGTTTGGGAGTAGCCTAGAGACATGGGCTTGGATTGGCTAAAGCTCGCCTGGGCAGCGGAGCGCCAGCTCCCTGCGCATCATGCGCTTCTTGCGTGCTGTTTTACATTCCCTCACCGCTGGCATAATCATAAACTTATAAGACGCTACTACACTTGATCTTTACAAAAGTGCTGTTTGGGGAGTACCTAGAGACGTGGCTTGGATGGCGAAAGCTCGTCTTCGCGGATCGCCAGCTCCATGCCAAGATCCAACTAACATCGTTTTAAACTGCAGCACCTTTAATCTACTACTAGTTCCTGCCTCCATACATGGTCCCGCTTACAAACGAGCTGTGTTCAGGCAAATTTTGGGTTTTTTTCATCGGCTTCCATGTTACTTTGTCGCCACCCCTGCTGTGTAATCCACAAAATAATACTGGCAAACTTTTCATGTACAGATATTATTTTGAGCACTTCTTGCTCACACCTCCTTTGGTTCCGCTCTGCCACCATTGGTTTGAAGCCTGATCCATTTAGGGTATGTCGCCATGACACTCTCTATCTCTAGCCTGCTGCGCTGCCTCTGCATGGCCCGTCCCCTATATTGTAGGGTCATTATTGCTGTTGTGATACTATCTAGCTTCATTCTGTCACTCTGTCATGGCATGCTTTTGCCCATAATTTTGGGCATAATGTTGCGTTTAAGCAGCCTCATAGGCATCCATGCATGCTGCCCCCTGCTGTTTCCTGTCCATTTCCGTGGTGTTTTTCCATCCTTTTTCTTAGGTTCCCAGGTGTTTGGCCAGCTTCCCTGTGCAGAGCCTTGGTCCCCTTGAAAATGCTCGAGTCTCCATTGACTTCAAATGGGGTTTCGTTATTCGAGACGAGCACATCGAGCATCGTGGAAAGTTCGTCTCGATAAAAACGAGTACCCGAAGCATTTTAGCGTGTCGCTTCATCTCTACACTACCCTATTATTCCTAGTAGTATAATTTTCTGTTTTATGTTCTTGAGATGAACAATTCGAATCTTAATGACAGCAGAACATACTTAAAGGGATTTTAACCAAACTGATCAACTGTGGTCCCCGGCAATCCTGGCAGAGATTTGCGCGGTCCACCGTGGCCCCTCTCCTCGGCAGCTGCCCCTCCCCGACACTTATCTTTTCCACTCTCTCGGCCCCTGTCTGCCTAGGCCCAGAGCGCGTCCCCCGCTCCCTAGGGCGCGCACGCCCGGCACTGCGGAGTTTAAACGGGCGCACACACTGTTATTGGCTGCCACTTCGCGGGTCTGCTAATTAATCCGGGGCTCCCATCTTCCCCCACGATTAATGGACTTGTTTGTAAATAGACCATCTGTGGGTTTTTTTTGCCATTTTATAATTTTTTTTGTTGAAAAAATTAACGTTACTTTACATGCTCATCTGTTTTCAATTAAGTTGTGGTACACCGGTGGGTGGTGATTACAGACACAAATCACTAATTATTAAATATAAATTTTCATTAAATGATCAGCATTTATAAACATTAGTTACTAGAGTGCTAGTTTCATGGGAATTTGGAGTACGTTTAGGAGTACAATTGTGTGGATTAGGCGAGCCAGGACAAGCCATCCAAATTGTGTTTTGGATTTTGCTATGTCATTTTGTATCTGCATCTTTTACACTACACTAGAGATAAGCGAGCACTGCTCGTCCCGAGCTTGATGCTCGTCGAGCATTAGGGTACTCGAAACTGCTCGTTGCCGGACGAATTACTTCGCCCTCTCGTAAAATGGCAGCTCCCGCCGTTTTCTTTTTGGCGGCCAGAAACATATGCCAATCCAAGCCGGGAGACTCTGCACTCACCCAGCATGACGTGGTAGCCCTTACACGTCGATAGCAGTTGGTTTGCTGCCAGAATCAGGTGACCCTGGGATAGACTAGCCGCTGGCCGCGCTGCTCGATCATTCTTTCTCTGGATGCCGCTAGGGAGAGAGCTGCTGCTGGTCAGGGAAAGCGTTAGGTTTTTCTATTACTTACTGTTAGGCAGGAGTGTTCTCAAAGAACTCCAACAGCCCTTCTAGGGCTACAATACCTTTCTACTTTTTTTACTTTTATTTGCTCTTTTAACCATTTGTGAGAATAGCAGGGGCTTGCTAACCGTTTGTTGTTTAGTCTTAGTGGCACACATACCATACAAACGACGACTCGAAGTGGGCAAATTCATAGGGTTGGATTTCTATTAGGCAATAACTCAGTGTCATCTCATCTGGCAAAAAAAAAAAAAACATAGTAGTGTGCTTCCTTGATACTTGCTAGAAAATAGCCATAGGAGAATACAAACCGCTTCTTGAAGCCTACAGTACGTTCTATATATTTTGGATTTTTTCTGGTTTGATCTGCTGGTCTTTAGTTTCTGCGTGCATGTTACTTGCCATTCTGAAGCAATTTGTAGTGAGACTTGCGACCGTCGTGTTCTGCGCTTAGTGGCGCACAATCCATGCAAGGCTGAAGTGGGTAAAATTCATGGGGTTGGATTTCTATTAGGCACTACTAGTGTCATCTCATCTGGCATAGTAGTTGTGCTTTCCGTTGATACTTGGCAAAAAATGTCCATAGTATATATCCAAATAGCTTCTTGAAGCCTACAGTAGCGTTCTATATATTTGATTTCTGGTGATCTGCTGGTGGCTGTAGTTTTCTGCAGTGCATTACGTGCCCATTCTGAGCAATTTGAGTGAGACTTCGACCGCTTGTTCTGCGCTTAGTGGCGGCACATATCCAGAGGCAAAAGGCTGACGTTGCAAATTTCAGTAGGGGGTGTTGGATTTCTATAGGCAAATACTCGTGTCCACTCAGCTGGCATAGTAGTTGTGCTTCCTTGATACTTGGCTAGAAAATAGCCATGGAGAATACAAACAGCTTCTTGACGCCTACAGTAGCGGTCTATATATTTGATTTCTGTTGATCGTCTGGTGGCTTAGTTTCTGCAGTGCATGTACTTGCAATTCTGAGCAATTTGAGTGAGACTTGCGACCGGCTGTGTTCCTGCGCTTAGTGGCGCACATATCCAGAGCAAAGGCTTGAAGTGGGAAAAATTCAGTAGGGGTTGGATTTCAATATGCATACTAACTCAGTGTCATCTCATCTGGCATGTAGTGTGCTTTCCTTTGAATACTTGGCTAGAAAATAGCCATAGATAATCAAAAGCTTCTTGAGCCACTACAGTAGCCGTTCTATATATTGATTTCTGTTATCTGCTGGTGGCTTTAGTTTTCTGCAGTGCATGTACTTGCCAATTCTGAGCAATTTGTAGTGAGACTTGCGACCGCTGGTGTTCCTGCGCTTGTGGCGCACATATCCATAGCAAGGCTGAAGTGGGAAAATTCATATGGGTTGGATTCTATTAGGCACTAACTAGTGTCATCTCACTGGCATAGTAGTGTGCTTCCTTTGATACTTGGCTCGAAAATAGCCTAGGAGATACAACAACTTCTTAAGCCTACAGTAGGTTTTCTTAGATTTGATTTCTGGTTGAATCTGCTGGTGGCTTGAGTTTCTGCATGCATGTACTTGCCAATTCTTAGCAATTTGTAGGAGACTTGCGACCGCTGTGTTCTGCTCTTAGTGGCGCACATATCCATGCAAAAGGCGGAAGTGGGAAATTCCAGTAGGGGGTTGGATTTCGATTAGGCACTAACTCAGTGTCTCTCATCTGGCATATATGTGCTTTTCCTTTGATACGTGGCTAGAAATAGCCATAGAGAATACAAATAGCTTCTTGAGCCTACAGTAGCGTTCGATTAATTTGATTTCTGTTTGATCTGCGGGCTGTAGTTTCTGCAGTGCATGTACTTTGCCAATTCTTTCCTAGCAATTTGTAGTGAGACTTGCGACCCGCTGTGTTCTGCGCTTAGTGGCGCACATATCCATAGGCAAGGCTGAAGTGGGAAGAATTCAGTAGGGGTTGATTCTATTAGGCACTAACTCAGTGTCATCCTCATCTGGCATAAAAAAAGTAGTGGCGTCCTTTTATACTTGCTAGAAATAGCATAGCAATAGGATAGGATTGTTTGGTCAACACTCAAAAAAAAACAAAAAAAAACCACAAAAAAAAACAAAAAACACACACAACCAAAAAACAAAACAAAAAATTAAAAAAAAAAAAGTTTTACTCTCATTTTAAAAAGTTTAACCCCAGGGCTAGGGGAAAGAGGACGATGGCGGGGCGTGGGCGTCCACTACTGCAGGTCAGATGCCGTGGTCCTGTGCGGGGTGAACACCACTGCTGAGAGGGACAGGGGAACGCCGCAGAGCTAACACTCCCTATGTTCATGTCTTAAGTTACTGGGACCTCGTGGTAGAGCACTGTGATGCCCAGAACATGGCGAACGGTGATGTCGTGATTGCTGACAATGCTTTCGAGCAATTTGTCCACCACCAGTCAGTCGTCCACGCAGTCCACCCATGTCCCGAATCCCCACTCCTCCCGCTCCTGCACCTCATCCCTCCCTCCCGCCCCCGTCTGCCCCCCTCCAATGCAATTTGCATTTGAACCGGCATACTCTGAGGACTGTTTTCGGAACCCTTCCCACAGTCACAACCACTTTGTCCGGTTGCTGCTGAGCATGTTTCCGTGGCCGGTTTTCCACCATCAAGTCTGTGGGATGATGACCTTCTGACGTAGTGAAGTGTGTAAAGAGGTGTCCTACGATGAGAAGACACGTTTCAGACGTGGGGAAGTTGTTGTTCAGGGCAGGATCCGATGGGGGAGCATAACTGAGGATCGGAGGATGATGAGGTGACAAGACCCAAGCTGGGTTGAGAGGCCGGTGAACACAGTGCGTCTGAGACGGAGGAGAGTCCTCGACCTGAAACATGTTGAAGAGCAGTGTTGGGGCCACGGAGATGCAGGGCCATAGCTGGTGCCTCAGCCCGCCCGTCCACTAGTGAAGCTCCCGTGGTGATGGCTCTTGCGGCGAGGTCTGATCTTCAAGTGGTGGGGTGTGAGGTTCTTAAGGAAACACCGTATTAGACTGACCTGTGGTTGCAACTTTGTTGCCAAACCAGTCGCAGCATGGGTTCCACCACTACTAGCTTAACTACCGACCAGTAGCGCAGGCATATAATGCAATCACCCCACGCCGTGGGCAACAACCGTTCACCTCCGGCCGTGCACCACCACTGCTCCCTCCTTCCCTGTGTCAGCTGCTTTCAGCCCCCTGGCCCAGACCCTTCCACAAAAACCCCTCGTCGCCTCCAGACTCCTCCACAGCATCCACCAGCGGTCAGCTCTCACCATCCCCAGAGCTGGAGCTGAAACCAAATATAGTGCAACCCACCCGCACGCCCAAGCCCTTAATGTGCACCTCTCCAGATTGCTTTAGCTGGGATGCTGCCCTAATAGGCTAGTAAGCCCAGGCCTTTCGCAAACCTCATGGCGGCGGCCTCCCCTCCGTTTCGGTTCCCCCGCCGCCACTACTTTCCCCATGTGCCGGCCCACCTCTGGCACCAGCACTGTCAGACACATCATCCGTGTCCTGACAACGCCGTTTTCTGAACAGGTCCACCTGACCACGGACCACTGGACGAGTGCTGCCGGGCAGGGCCACTATATATTCCGCTGCGGCACTTGGGTTTAACTTGGTGGAGGCTGCGACCAGTCTGACCCTGGGGCTGCTCAATACTGGCCGACGCCGAGGATGGCGGGGCCTAACCTCGGTCCAGGTGTTTCAGGCCTACTATGCCTCCTCCCCTCCAACCCTCCTCACATCCTCCTCCGACTACCTCCGTGGGCACGGCGCCATCATTTCCGGTATCTCGAGGCACGCAGCAGTGCCGTCGCTAAGCGACAGCAGGCGGTGCTCAAACGGCTGAGCCTAGGCGAACAAAGGCAACACCGCCCAGAGCATTACATGCATCACGGCGCAGACTGATCTGTGGCTGGCAACCGCTGACCTCAAGCCGTGATGGTTGTGTGTGTAACAACGTCCGTAACCTGTGGCGGCTCGGCAACTCGCAGACTGACACCTGTGCCGGCTGGCCCATGTTTTAAATCTGTAGTGCAAGCGTTTCCGCACGACATAACCCCAATCTGTTGATTTGCTCCCGAAGGTGCGCCGCATCTGTGGCGCATTTCAGGAAGTCAAGTCCCAGACTGCTGCACTCTCAGGCAGCGCAGCGCCGCCTCCAACTGCCCGCTCACCGCCTGTTTTGCGCCGTGCCCACGAGGTGGAATTCAACACTGACCAATGTTATCCAGATTTACCTCCACAGCGCAGAGCGATTGTAGACGGCCAGATGTCAACTTCCACCGAACGGTAGTCGAGGTCAGTCAGCTTCCTCAAGTCTACAATGAGGAGTGGAAGTGTATGTCTGATATCTGTCAGGTGCTGATTAACTTTGAGGAGTCAACCAGATGGTCATGTGGCGATGGCCGCCATCATAGCCTCACCATCCCGCGCTTGGCCTGTTTGAAAAACTCTCTGGTACATGAAGTCGGAAGCTTTGCGCTCTTCACAAGAGACGGGGGAAGAATATTCCCTTGTTGATAGCCAAGCACCCTTGAGGTCTGTTTCTGCTTCTGCTCAGCGCATATTCGGAGGAGGTGGAGTGGAGGAGGATGAGGAGGAAGAGGAGGGAAATTTTTGCGAGACACAAGAGGGGACCATTGTTTGAGTATCCTTCACTGTTCAGCGTGTATTGGGCAAGAGAAGAGGAGTTGGGGCGTTGGAGGAGGAGAAATGGACGTCAGGCCCAGTGAGGGGAGTGAATTCTTACTCGTTGGTACTCTGGCGCATATGGCAGTTTCATGCTAGGCGCCTATCCCCGTTACCCTCGCGTTCCAAGAATTAGTCCAGCACGCTTACTGTTGTTCCTCTCCTGGACCCACGACAGCAAACTTTCCACTCTCATCCCTGCGAGAAAGGAAGTGTGAGAATGCATGATACCACAGCCCTGGTGCACACGCTGAAACAGTATTTCCCTTCTTCGGACCGCGCTAGCGGCAGAGTGCGTAGTTCTGCGGACACGTAGCAGGCGAGTAGGCTACAGGCATCTTGTCCATCACTGGCCAGGGTACGCTTACAAGGCTTTTGCCAGCTTTATGTCACCCACGCAAGACACTGTCACCTGTCCCATCTCGGGCCCCAAAAAAACAGAAAAAAGTATGCCTGATCTTACAGAAAGATGGTGAGGGAGTACGTAGCTGACATATACATCGTCCTCAATGATCCACACAACAGCTCCTACAACCTACTTGGTTTCAAAGCTGGGACATGTGGCACGAACTGGCGCTGTAACGCCTTGGAGGTTTCTTGCCTGCCCTGCCGCTAGTCGCTTGGTCCAGCGGGTTTTCAGGTGCACTGGTGGCATCTCACCGATAAGCGTACACGCCTGTCTACTGACATCGCTGACAGTTCTTACGCATTATAATTCATAAGGCTGGTTTCTCAGAATTTCCAATCTCCCCCAGTGAAGGAAGCTCACCTGAATATGGATCACTCCTCCCCTCCCCTCCTCATTTTCCCTCCTTCTCCTCCTCTTTGTAACAGTAAACAGGAAAATGGCTATTTTTTGACAGGGCCACTGGCTCTGCTATATACTTCATCATTATTTTTCTGGAGGGCCACCGACCCGGTCCTCTGTTTGAAACAATTTTTTGTGAGTGCACATACAGGCCCATCTATTCCATTTTTCGGAGGGGCCACCTACCCCGTCCTCTGGTTTGAACAATTTTTGGGAGTGCCACATACAGTCACTCAATCTATTCCCTTTTAATACTGGGGGCCACCTATCCTGCTCCTCTGGTTGAAGATTTTTGGGACTGCCAATACAGGCACTCAATCTATTCCATTTTTACTGGAGGGCCACCTACCTGCTCCTCGTGGTTTGAAGAATTTTGGTACTGCCAATACAGGCCACTCCATCTATTCCATTTTCTGGAGGGCCACCTACCTGCTCCTCTGGTTTGAACAATTTTTGGGACTTCCACTACGGCCTCAATCTATCCATTTTACTGAGGGCCACCCTACCTGCTCCTCTGTTTGAACAATTTTGTGGACTGCCACAGACATGCACTCAATCTATTTCCATTTGACTGGAGGGCACCTACCTGCTTCCTCTGGTTTTGAATATTGTTGGGACTGCCCACCTCAGGCACTCATCTATTCCATTAACTGGAGGCCACCTACCTGCCCTCTTGTTTGAACAATTTGGGACGGGCCACATACGCACGCATCTATTTCCATTTTACTGGAGGGCCACCTACCTGCTCCTCTGTTTTAATAATTTTGGGACTAGCCCATACAGGCCCTCAATCTTTCCATTTTACTGGAGGGCCCCTAACCTGCTTCCATCTGGTTTGAAAAATTTGGACTGCCCCATCAGGCACTTCCAAATTAAAATTGTCTCCCATAACACCTCCACCGTTTTCTCCAGTTGCTACCTCCAAAAGTCGTCCATTAGCTGCCTCCATACAATCGTCCCTTTATCAAACGAGGTGTGGCAGGCAGACTTTGGGTTGTTTTCATGGATTCCACATCAAAAGTTGTTAACTTTGTCGGCCTCCCCCCTCTGTGTTATCCCCAAATAACTGGCAACTTTTCATTATGGATAGTATTTCATCGCTTCTTGCGCATCTTTTACATTCCCGCACCCGGCATATCCTAACTATAAGAAACGCTTCTTCTACACTTGGATCTTAACAAAAGGTTCTTTAGAAGTGCTGTTGGGAGTAGCCTAGAGAACAGGGCTTGGATGGAAGCTCGCCTGGCACGGAACGCAGCTCCTGCGCATCATGCGCTTCTTGCGCATCTGTTTACAATTCCCCTAACCCCCATAATCCCAAACTTAAGAAGCTACTACACTTAACTTGGTGCAGGCCTGGGACCGAGTCCGACCCTGTGGCTGGTCCCATATACTGCCGACGCAGAGAATTGCGGGCCTACCTCGGTCCAGGCTCACAGGCCTACTATCTCCTCCCCACCCCCCTCCTCCACCTCCTCCGCCTCCGATTACATCCGTGGGGCATGGCGCCATCCATCGGATGCGTCTAGGCCCAGCAGCAGCAGTGCGTCGCTAAGCTACAGCAGCGTTCTGAAACTGCTGACCTGAGCGATAAAAGGCACAGACACCGCCCAATCGCTATTCAGGGCATTCCACATCAAAGTTGTTAACTTGTCCGCCACCCTGCTGTGTAATCCACAAAATATACTTGCAACGTTTACCATTTAGGATATTATTTCAGCGCTCTTGCGCATCTTTACATTCCCCTCACCCGCCATTGCCTACCCTTATCAGAACGCGACTACACTTGATCTTATACAAAAGGTGCTGTTGGGGATTAAGCCTAGAGACAGGGGCTTGATTGGCCGAACTCGCCTGTCAGCGAGCGCCGCTCCATGCGCATCATGCGCTTCTTGCCATCTTTTACCTTCCCCTCCCCCTGCATATCCTAAACTTATAAGAACTCACTAACACTTGATCTTATAACAAAGTGCTGTTTGGGAGTAGCCTAGAGACATGGGCTTGGATTGGCTAAAGCTCGCCTGGGCAGCGGAGCGCCAGCTCCCTGCGCATCATGCGCTTCTTGCGTGCTGTTTTACATTCCCTCACCGCTGGCATAATCATAAACTTATAAGACGCTACTACACTTGATCTTTACAAAAGTGCTGTTTGGGGAGTACCTAGAGACGTGGCTTGGATGGCGAAAGCTCGTCTTCGCGGATCGCCAGCTCCATGCCAAGATCCAACTAACATCGTTTTAAACTGCAGCACCTTTAATCTACTACTAGTTCCTGCCTCCATACATGGTCCCGCTTACAAACGAGCTGTGTTCAGGCAAATTTTGGGTTTTTTTCATCGGCTTCCATGTTACTTTGTCGCCACCCCTGCTGTGTAATCCACAAAATAATACTGGCAAACTTTTCATGTACAGATATTATTTTGAGCACTTCTTGCTCACACCTCCTTTGGTTCCGCTCTGCCACCATTGGTTTGAAGCCTGATCCATTTAGGGTATGTCGCCATGACACTCTCTATCTCTAGCCTGCTGCGCTGCCTCTGCATGGCCCGTCCCCTATATTGTAGGGTCATTATTGCTGTTGTGATACTATCTAGCTTCATTCTGTCACTCTGTCATGGCATGCTTTTGCCCATAATTTTGGGCATAATGTTGCGTTTAAGCAGCCTCATAGGCATCCATGCATGCTGCCCCCTGCTGTTTCCTGTCCATTTCCGTGGTGTTTTTCCATCCTTTTTCTTAGGTTCCCAGGTGTTTGGCCAGCTTCCCTGTGCAGAGCCTTGGTCCCCTTGAAAATGCTCGAGTCTCCATTGACTTCAAATGGGGTTTCGTTATTCGAGACGAGCACATCGAGCATCGTGGAAAGTTCGTCTCGATAAAAACGAGTACCCGAAGCATTTTAGCGTGTCGCTTCATCTCTACACTACACCTATAATTCCATAGTAGTATATTTTCTGTTTTATGTTCTTTGAGATTGAACAATAGAAGCTTAAATGAGCACAGAACATACTTAAAGGGATTTTACCTGTCACAGGTGTCCCCGCAATCCATGTCAGAGATTGCGGGCACACCCGTGCCCCTCTCCGTGGCGCTGCCTCCCCGAACTTACTTTTCCACTCTTTCGCTCCTGTCTGGCCTAGGCCCAGAGCGCGTCCCCGCTCCCTAGGGCGCGCACGCCCGGCACTCGGGGTTTAAAGGGCCAGCACACATGTGATTGGCGCTGGCCACTTCCGGGTCTGCTAATTAATCCGGGGGCTCCCATCATTCCCCGCCACGATATAATGGACATTGTTGTAATAGACCAATATGTGGGTTTTTTTGCATTTTATTAATTTTTTTCCTTTTTTAAAAAATTACAGTTACTTATACATCTCTATCGTTCAAATTAAGTTGTGTACAGCCGGTGGTGGTGCTACAGACATAAAATGCAACAAATTATTATAAAATTATAAAATTTTCATTAAATGATCAGCATTTGATAAGAGCATAGTTACTAGAGTGCTATATTTCATGGGAATTGAGGACAGTTTAGAAATTTGAATCATATTTGTTCTATCTATCCAAGTCCTACATTCCATTTTGTTTTAACCCTTATAAAACACCTAAAGGGTTAACAAACTTCTACCAAAAAATCCAAAAGGAGAAAGTTAAACCATCTGTTTGTGACCTCAATCTGAAGTGCAACTGGGTTATGCAGACGGACATTGATCCAGAACACACCAGCAAGTGTCCATCTCTCAATGACCTAAGAAAAATAAATTAAGACCAAATTAAGTGGCCAAATCAAACTCCTGACTTTAATCCAAATGAGCTACTGTGGTATCACCTTAAAAATGTATTAATTCTCAGAAAACCTCCAATGTTGGTGAATTGCAACAAATAAATCAGATCACCAAAAATAAGTGGCCAAAATTCCCCCAGAGCATTGTAAAAGACGAATTGTGAGTTATCACAAACGCTTGACTGCAGATGTTGCCCCCTAATCCAGTTAAGGATTAAGGGGTGTCATGGGTGGTCCTGCTACCACCCATGGTAGCTATCGCGGGTTCACCCGTGCTCCTCTGTCCTCGCCACTTGCTCGCCAGCTTCTTTAAATTTAAAGGGCTAGCGTGCCATTAATTGGGGCTGGTCATTTCCCCAAAATGCTATATAAGCCTGCCTCTTCCTGCAGGCCCTGCCGGATCTTTGTGCTTCACAGTCTTAGAAAAAGATCCCCAGCGATATTCCTGCGTTCCAGTGTGTTCCTGCTCCTGAGTTGCCGTGTTTGTATTACCAGAGTCCCTCCGTGTTGCTGTGTTCCCGTTCCCATCTGCCTGGACCTCCCATTGCTGATCCCGGATATGGACTTGAGCTTGCATCTATGCCGCCTTCCCTGACCCTGGACCTGACCACGAGACTGTCTTCTGCTAGGGTACCTCGGCTGCCAACGCAGGCTAGTCGCACCTGTGGAACGACCTGGTGGTACCCTGCCGCAGCAAGTCCATCCCGCTTTGTAGCGGGCTCTGGTAAAAACCAGGTGTTACTTAGATTCCGGTCCCAGGTGTCAGCTAGTACCACCTCCCGCGGTGGTCCAGAGGATCCACTGATCCTAACAAGGGGCAATTACATTTTCATACAGGGCCATGTAGGTTTTCATTACTTTTTCCTTAAACCCTTCAAGACGCAGACTGTTTGTACGTTAAGGCTCAGTCCTTTTTTTTTTATCCTTTTGAACACTTTTACATATCCCTGTAATTTTGAGATTGTTTTCTCGTGAGACATTATAGTTTATGTTACTAGTATAATTTCATTGATCAGTTACTTAACGGGGTGGGGGGGGATTCCATAATTTTGAAAATTTAGAAAAAATACAAATTTTCAAAGTTTCAAATGTTCTACCTTTTAGTCATACCACACCTTTATTTTTGTAGAAACCTTTTGCCATTCGTCTTCTTTATGTTTCTATAACAGTAGAAACCCCTAACAACTGACCCTATTTTGGAAACTAAACCCCTCCATGAATTAATCTAAGGGTATAGTTAGCATTTTAACCCCACGGGTGGACCACAAATAAAATGCATAACAGATGCATAGTAAAGAATATTCATTATGTCACATTGTACCCATCTCCTGCCACTGGAGAGAAACACCCCAAATATCATGATGCGTGTTCTCCTGTGTACAGTAATAACCCATATGGGGCAATAATCTACAGGCTGGGCAGGGACAGGGCAGGGCTTATAAGAGAAGGTGCTGCATGTTAATAACCACCTCTTCCAGGAAAGTTCCCCTCTGGCCTGCACATCGATATAACAGGTAAGAATTATATAGTGCGATCTGCGTGATGTGCATGGCCAGCATGACACTAGTCCAGCAGTTGATGTACCAAATCCCCCACTTTCTTCATAGTAATACCCAGGAAAGGGGGGCATTCTGGGGGCACTATATTGGAGTCCATTCCTTCATATACCCTGAATTTGTAGGTATACCCTGATGTACTTTTGAACAGCTTATACATCTTCACACCACACCTTGACCTCTTAGTGGGCAGGTAGTGGCAGAATTGAAGTCTCCCTTTAAAATGCACCAGCGGCTCGTTTATGACCACATGTTTCATGGGGGTATATGCCTGGTCAAATTTGGCACTAAAATGGTCTAATATGGGCATAACCTTAAAAAAACGGTCATACCTGGGGTCATCTCTGGGTGGGCAATGTGTGTTGTTGGTGTACTTCAAAAAATTATGGATGGCTTCAAAGAGCATCCTGCTCATCACCATGCAGAAGATTGAGGTGTGTTATAGAATGTCTGTGCTCCACTAGTCCCTGATTGATTGCTTCATTACCAGCCCCATAACAAGTATTATGCCCCAATACCAAACTACAGGTATACCTATGGGCGCTCTGGGAGAAAAAAAAACTAAAAACTGCGCAACAAGGCTCTACAAATGCACCCAGCTTGCCCTTAGACACCCTAACTAACACTGAAGATACTGTGCAGTGCTATTCACACAGCACACCGAAAAGTGTGCCCAGTGCAGAACAACACTACCACAGCGCACTGAAAAGTCTGTTTAGGTTCAGAAGGAACAAACAGGAGATGGGAAAAATGGAGGACAAGTGTGATCACCCAAGGTGATCACACAGGGAATATACAGGACACGGGAGGGAACAGATAGGAATCAGACAGTGTAATAGTGATTTCGGTGTAACAGTAATGCTCAGCTCCTCTCTCCAGCGATAACTAAACAAAGGAGGTAAGAGATAAAACATAAGCCCCAAAAAGCTGCAATTGGCCAGTCAGACTTGACTGGCCAATTGCATCTATCAGCAGGCGGTACCGATCCAATTAGCTAGGTCAAGTCAGTAAGAGGTTCTCCTGCCTCCGTTTCCCGATTCCTATTGCGGTATCCACATGTCAGGTGACATGGTTACACGCAAAGCAAGGGTGTGCTGGCGCGAATCACAGGAGCCTGTGGCATAATAGTATGGCGCAGTGTGCCAAGGGGTTAATAATAAAGGCCTTCATTTATAAAATGGCCCAGATATATGAAAACTGCTTCAATCTGCCTTAGTGCTGTTGCACATGGGGCACATTTACTTACCTGTCCTGCAGAGTTCACAGAACTGCCATGATTCATTGAGATAGGGCACCCGATATCCTTCATGTGTCACTTAATCAGTTGTTAAAGGGGTATTCTCATCGGGCACTCCACTTCGTTTCTTGATCTGCCATATGTAAACATTTCTTCAATGAGATGTTATTAAAAAAATTGTCCTGTGTGCAGATAATGTTCTCATAATTTAGTCAGTTGTCCTTAGAACGAGATAGCCTTCCTCAGGCACAAGAACAAAGGTTATTGTATATAAAATGTCTGAGAGTTACTAACATGTCGCACGCCGTCCTGTGGTAATGATCACTTAATCCAGGTGGTCCGCAGGACTCTATACCCCATCTGGCCAACGCGCCAGAGTGTGACGTGGTCGTATCGAGGAAGCCATCTGGTTTCTAAGGGACACATGAGACTACCTTTTAATTAATTATCTTCACACAGGAAACAGTTTTTTTTAATTAACATCCCAGAAGAATGTTACACATGGCAAAATGACTTCATTAAATGTAAATGCCCAGATGGGATACTCCCCTTAGTGATTAAGGGGTGGTCACTGGGTGTCCTGCTCATACCGGGTTCACCCTGACTCCTCTTCCTTGCCCGTGCCGCCAGCCTTCTTTAAATTTAAGGGCTATGCGTGCCATTACATTGGGCTGGTCAGTTCCCCAAATGCTATATAAGCGGATTTTGCTATGTCATTTTGTATCTGCATCTTTTACACTACACCTATAATTCCATAGTAGTATATTTTCTGTTTTATGTTCTTTGAGATTGAACAATAGAAGCTTAAATGAGCACAGAACATACTTAAAGGGATTTTACCTGTCACAGGTGTCCCCGCAATCCATGTCAGAGATTGCGGGCACACCCGTGCCCCTCTCCGTGGCGCTGCCTCCCCGAACTTACTTTTCCACTCTTTCGCTCCTGTCTGGCCTAGGCCCAGAGCGCGTCCCCGCTCCCTAGGGCGCGCACGCCCGGCACTCGGGGTTTAAAGGGCCAGCACACATGTGATTGGCGCTGGCCACTTCCGGGTCTGCTAATTAATCCGGGGGCTCCCATCATTCCCCGCCACGATATAATGGACATTGTTGTAATAGACCAATATGTGGGTTTTTTTGCATTTTATTAATTTTTTTCCTTTTTTAAAAAATTACAGTTACTTATACATCTCTATCGTTCAAATTAAGTTGTGTACAGCCGGTGGTGGTGCTACAGACATAAAATGCAACAAATTATTATAAAATTATAAAATTTTCATTAAATGATCAGCATTTGATAAGAGCATAGTTACTAGAGTGCTATATTTCATGGGAATTGAGGACAGTTTAGAAATTTGAATCATATTTGTTCTATCTATCCAAGTCCTACATTCCATTTTGTTTTAACCCTTATAAAACACCTAAAGGGTTAACAAACTTCTACCAAAAAATCCAAAAGGAGAAAGTTAAACCATCTGTTTGTGACCTCAATCTGAAGTGCAACTGGGTTATGCAGACGGACATTGATCCAGAACACACCAGCAAGTGTCCATCTCTCAATGACCTAAGAAAAATAAATTAAGACCAAATTAAGTGGCCAAATCAAACTCCTGACTTTAATCCAAATGAGCTACTGTGGTATCACCTTAAAAATGTATTAATTCTCAGAAAACCTCCAATGTTGGTGAATTGCAACAAATAAATCAGATCACCAAAAATAAGTGGCCAAAATTCCCCCAGAGCATTGTAAAAGACGAATTGTGAGTTATCACAAACGCTTGACTGCAGATGTTGCCCCCTAATCCAGTTAAGGATTAAGGGGTGTCATGGGTGGTCCTGCTACCACCCATGGTAGCTATCGCGGGTTCACCCGTGCTCCTCTGTCCTCGCCACTTGCTCGCCAGCTTCTTTAAATTTAAAGGGCTAGCGTGCCATTAATTGGGGCTGGTCATTTCCCCAAAATGCTATATAAGCCTGCCTCTTCCTGCAGGCCCTGCCGGATCTTTGTGCTTCACAGTCTTAGAAAAAGATCCCCAGCGATATTCCTGCGTTCCAGTGTGTTCCTGCTCCTGAGTTGCCGTGTTTGTATTACCAGAGTCCCTCCGTGTTGCTGTGTTCCCGTTCCCATCTGCCTGGACCTCCCATTGCTGATCCCGGATATGGACTTGAGCTTGCATCTATGCCGCCTTCCCTGACCCTGGACCTGACCACGAGACTGTCTTCTGCTAGGGTACCTCGGCTGCCAACGCAGGCTAGTCGCACCTGTGGAACGACCTGGTGGTACCCTGCCGCAGCAAGTCCATCCCGCTTTGTAGCGGGCTCTGGTAAAAACCAGGTGTTACTTAGATTCCGGTCCCAGGTGTCAGCTAGTACCACCTCCCGCGGTGGTCCAGAGGATCCACTGATCCTAACAAGGGGCAATTACATTTTCATACAGGGCCATGTAGGTTTTCATTACTTTTTCCTTAAACCCTTCAAGACGCAGACTGTTTGTACGTTAAGGCTCAGTCCTTTTTTTTTTATCCTTTTGAACACTTTTACATATCCCTGTAATTTTGAGATTGTTTTCTCGTGAGACATTATAGTTTATGTTACTAGTATAATTTCATTGATCAGTTACTTAACGGGGTGGGGGGGGATTCCATAATTTTGAAAATTTAGAAAAAATACAAATTTTCAAAGTTTCAAATGTTCTACCTTTTAGTCATACCACACCTTTATTTTTGTAGAAACCTTTTGCCATTCGTCTTCTTTATGTTTCTATAACAGTAGAAACCCCTAACAACTGACCCTATTTTGGAAACTAAACCCCTCCATGAATTAATCTAAGGGTATAGTTAGCATTTTAACCCCACGGGTGGACCACAAATAAAATGCATAACAGATGCATAGTAAAGAATATTCATTATGTCACATTGTACCCATCTCCTGCCACTGGAGAGAAACACCCCAAATATCATGATGCGTGTTCTCCTGTGTACAGTAATAACCCATATGGGGCAATAATCTACAGGCTGGGCAGGGACAGGGCAGGGCTTATAAGAGAAGGTGCTGCATGTTAATAACCACCTCTTCCAGGAAAGTTCCCCTCTGGCCTGCACATCGATATAACAGGTAAGAATTATATAGTGCGATCTGCGTGATGTGCATGGCCAGCATGACACTAGTCCAGCAGTTGATGTACCAAATCCCCCACTTTCTTCATAGTAATACCCAGGAAAGGGGGGCATTCTGGGGGCACTATATTGGAGTCCATTCCTTCATATACCCTGAATTTGTAGGTATACCCTGATGTACTTTTGAACAGCTTATACATCTTCACACCACACCTTGACCTCTTAGTGGGCAGGTAGTGGCAGAATTGAAGTCTCCCTTTAAAATGCACCAGCGGCTCGTTTATGACCACATGTTTCATGGGGGTATATGCCTGGTCAAATTTGGCACTAAAATGGTCTAATATGGGCATAACCTTAAAAAAACGGTCATACCTGGGGTCATCTCTGGGTGGGCAATGTGTGTTGTTGGTGTACTTCAAAAAATTATGGATGGCTTCAAAGAGCATCCTGCTCATCACCATGCAGAAGATTGAGGTGTGTTATAGAATGTCTGTGCTCCACTAGTCCCTGATTGATTGCTTCATTACCAGCCCCATAACAAGTATTATGCCCCAATACCAAACTACAGGTATACCTATGGGCGCTCTGGGAGAAAAAAAAACTAAAAACTGCGCAACAAGGCTCTACAAATGCACCCAGCTTGCCCTTAGACACCCTAACTAACACTGAAGATACTGTGCAGTGCTATTCACACAGCACACCGAAAAGTGTGCCCAGTGCAGAACAACACTACCACAGCGCACTGAAAAGTCTGTTTAGGTTCAGAAGGAACAAACAGGAGATGGGAAAAATGGAGGACAAGTGTGATCACCCAAGGTGATCACACAGGGAATATACAGGACACGGGAGGGAACAGATAGGAATCAGACAGTGTAAAAGTGATTTCGGTGTAACAGTAATGCTCAGCTCCTCTCTCCAGCGATAACTAAACAAAGGAGGTAAGAGATAAAACATAAGCCCCAAAAAGCTGCAATTGGCCAGTCAGACTTGACTGGCCAATTGCATCTATCAGCAGGCGGTACCGATCCAATTAGCTAGGTCAAGTCAGTAAGAGGTTCTCCTGCCTCCGTTTCCCGATTCCTATTGCGGTATCCACATGTCAGGTGACATGGTTACACGCAAAGCAAGGGTGTGCTGGCGCGAATCACAGGAGCCTGTGGCATAATAGTATGGCGCAGTGTGCCAAGGGGTTAATAATAAAGGCCTTCATTTATAAAATGGCCCAGATATATGAAAACTGCTTCAATCTGCCTTAGTGCTGTTGCACATGGGGCACATTTACTTACCTGTCCTGCAGAGTTCACAGAACTGCCATGATTCATTGAGATAGGGCACCCGATATCCTTCATGTGTCACTTCCCCGCTCAGGTCCCCCTGAGTTCACCTTCTTCTTCCTGGTGTATGTAAGTGCTTGATCACAATTTGAAAGTTAAATCCCGTGCTCATTCCGAATCCGTCGGATTGTCCGAAGGCCAGTCCCCCCGATTTCTGTTGCATGAAAGTCAGCGCAGCCGCGCCACAATCTGATCGTGTGTGACACAACCCCCTGTTAAATATATCACAGCCGTGCATAACCCGAAAACGTTGGTAAGTCCAACGAAAGTGTGGCCGAGGACCCTTAGTAAATAAGCCCCATTGTCTTTTGTATTTACTCATGTTTGTTTGGAACACTTGTGTTACAATTTAAGTGTGTTTGTGTCGCAATTAGGTGTGACAAACATCGAATAGAGATTAAGAAATAAATTAGGGGGCAAATACTTTTTTCACATCACTGTACAAACACTAAATGTCCCTGGGTTACGTACAAGATAGGTTCTTTAGGTTTGTTCTACAGTTACATTTGTATGTAAGGCAGAACAGGTACATTTTATAATTGTAGCTCCAGACAAAATGTTTTTTTTGTCCCAGGGACAATTGGATATTATTTGGTATAATGGGAAAAAGATTATCAATAAAACATTACATTACTAAAGTAAAGCATCCAGAGAGCATCACCAAGTGCCACAGTGTGCAAAGAGGTCCATCTGTAACTAGGGGCCGTCTGTAAGGAAAAGGTTAATGAGAGGGAAGCTAAGGCACTTAACTCATTTTGTTACCACCCAAGGAGTCTTAAAGACAATTACTTTTTTGATACGCCCTATTGAAACTTCCGCACAGATCACAGGATGTTAAATATCTTCTGTTGTCACCTGATGAATGTATGATTGCTCTGCCACAGCACAGACAATGTCTGTTTTCAGAATTGGCCATTCAAAACAGAATGAATCAATCCCTTTCTTATTTAGACTGTAGCAATGTAGGATTTAGTTTATCACTGTGTTAGAAACATGTAGATCTGTGGAGACATTTTTTCAGAAAATTCAGTTGTAATAATTGTCCAAATAACATTTTATAATTGAAGTCAAAAGTAGTATAGAACTGAATATTGGGATAGACTGAAATCACCTTGTCAAGGGTGCCCCTGTGACCCGGGTCGCAGGCATACCCGTGCTCCTGTCTGTGCCCCCACCAATGAGCTTACATCTCTTGCGTTCGCGCGCCGGCTTTCAGGGATATAAAGGCCCAGTGTGCCGATAATTGCCACTGGCCGGCTGCCAATTCTGATAAATTCTCAGACCCTTCCTCTCTTCCCTGACGGATCTTTGTGCTTTGTTGCCATTGAGAAAGTTTGTTCCTATGTCCTCTGCGTTTATAGTGTTTACAGCTGTTCAAGGTCAGCAACTTTGACAAGTTACCGCCATGTTGCAGCAGTTGTTGTCTATGCAGCACCAGCGTCTAGTACCTGCGGTACCTCCTGTTACTGCAGCTGTGTTGTCTACTGCTGAACTCAGGCTGTGTCTTTCTATGCCCAGTGAGTATGAGGGTGAGGCCCAGTTATGCAGGGGCTTCATAACTCAATGCTCCTTGCATAGTGAAATAATGCCTTCACAGTTCACCACAGAACAGGCAAAAGTGGCTTTCGTGATGAGCCTTCTTCCCGGAAAAAGCCCTGGCATTGGCTACACCTTTCTGGGACAGGAAAGATCCAGTCACGGCTACTCTCACCGCATTCTTCGCTGAATTCTGGTCTGTCTTTGAGGAACGTGCCTGAGCATCTTTTGCTGAGATGGCACTGTTGAACCTGCATCAACGGGACACCTCTGTCGAAGACTATGCGGTCCAGTTCCGTACTTTAGCCTTGGATTAAAATGAGGCAGCCTTGCTTGCGACTTTCAAAAAGGGACTGTCTGGTGCGCAAGGGACCTCCCTTCTACGCTGAGTGATCTAATCTCTCTGAGATTTAAAGGGCCAGCGTGCCGATAATTGGTGCTGTCCGACTGCCAATTCTTATAAAATTCTCAGCCTCTTCCTGTCTTCCCTGCCAGATCTTTGTGCCTCGTTGCCATTGGGAAAGTTTGTTCTTTGTGTTTACAGTGCTTTCCCGTTGCTTCCTTGATTCCGTTCCTGACTCCAATCCTGTGCTGCCTGTCCTGACCTTCCGCTACGTCCCTGACTCCGAGTTTGTCTTACGATTCTGTATTTTGCGCCTGCGTAACAACCTGGTGGTACCACGCCGCAGCAAGTCCAACCTGCTTTGCGGCGGGCTCTGGTGAAAACTGGGTGCCGCTTAGACTCCGGTCCCAGGTGTCGGCTTACGTCATCAATCCACCATCACTGATCCTGACACACATGACAATCAAACTCCACACATGAAGGACCAATCTTCATAAAACGCAGAATTCAGGTAGGTACCAAAATGCGTTGCTCACAATCACAAAAAAATGTGTACTATCCCCATAAAGCTGAAAGCGTAACTGTAAAGTTACTGACAAAAAATAGCTTTAGCAAAGCTGGAGAGAGCCTTTAATAACAATTCCAACTAAACCTGTATCATGCTGCTGGCTTCTTCCTAGCCCAAGATATACCTGGTATATATAAAATTCGATTCAGATTCTGCTAATTCTGATGTCGGTCGGCACTTCCTGGTTGTAAATCAGCTCCACCCACTGATGACAGAAGAGGAGAGCATGTTTGTAATTGGCCGATCTGAAGCATGTGATAAATCTCATGCTTGTGACATAACTACAGGTCCTTTGCATCAAACTAGGTCTTTTGAAAAGAGGATTATTAGAGCTTGGCTATTGTGGGAAAAGGTAACAGTTACATTGGTACTATTATAAAGTGTATCTGACTTTGATAACTTACTAATATATATTTTTGAGAGGTAGGAAGCACTAAAATTGCTATTTTTAATTATTTTTTTTAATTTTATACCCTTTCTAATACAGGTGTAATAATGTAATATCTATCTGGTCAAGGTCGCTACGCACACGTTTTACTAATTTTGTGTTTAGTTTTTTAACACAATATAATTGTATGTAGGGAAATAGGTGATTTTTTAGCTTTTTTTTGTTTATTTTTTAGAAAAACTTTTTTTTTTATTGTCCCACTAGCGGACTTGCACTGGAGACACCTTGATCCCTCATACAGTACATGACCTTCCAGCCCTTTGATGTACAGTTCATATATATCATACAGTGAATAATATGGTAAGAATGACGATATTGCCATTTTTCTGATCATACCCAGCTGCAAAAAAACCCCCAAACAATTAAAACCTATAGTACCAATGTAAACTTCACATACAAAATTCAAAATATATTATCTTATTTACATGTGACGTATCTGTACGTCACACGTCTGTATGTTTTTACTCATAAATAATTTTAAAAAAGTGAAAAAAAATAGAAACAGGCGCCAAACAGTATTTTTTTAAAACACAAGCTCTATGGTCACAAACTTCTATCTACAAACCAACCCTTGGGAAGTTTGTTAACCCTATGAGTGTTTCATGAGGGTGAAAAATAGATGGAAGTGAAATTACATAAAATGTAATTTTATCTAAGAATATATTAATTGAACACTAAAATTTGCACCTTTACAATGGGTTAAAAGAAAAATGCATTTTACAATGTTTAGTGCAATTCCTCCTGAGTATCCCAATGCCCATTGTGTCACAGGGTGGCATTTGGAAGGGACAAAGCGTTGTTCAGTTTTTGGAGGTCAAATATGGATAAAAAAGAAACACCATTTTGGAAAGTGCACTCCTTGGAGAATTTAGCCAGGTGTAATATGTGTATTTGCCCATAAAGGTGCTTGAATCACTTAGGCCCAAAAAAAGAAAAAGGTTTTTTTTTTATAGCCACAAAAGAGTAAAAATGTCATAACCTCCAAAAATGTGTAAAAGTATTTCTCCCGAGTGTAGAAGTACCCCACATGTGCATGTAAAATATTGTATGGGAAAAAAAAGGGATCTTTGCCTTTTAGAAGCCAAATTTGACAGAAATTTTTTATATGCATTTGGAGAACCCTAGTGGTGTAAAACAGAGGAGAACGCGAAAAGTGACCCTTATTTTTGAACGCACATATCTTAGAGAATTTAGCGAGGTGTAATATGTGTATTTGCCCGTAAAGGTGTATGATCCAATTATGCCCTAAAAAGGAAAAATTTTCTCATTAAGGTCAAATTTACCCCTAATTTTTGTAAGCCAAAAGGGATAAAAGATTAAATAACCAGAAATGTGTAAAACTTTCTCCCTGATGTACCCCACATGTGTATATAAAATGTTGTATGGGCACACATTAGAGGGAAAGAGGGATGTTTGCCTTTTAGAAGCCAAATTTGACACAAATCTTTAACATGTATTTGGAGAGCCCAGGCGGTATAAAACAGAGGAGAACACCAACAAGTGACAACATTTAAGAAAGTACAACCCTTAGAGAATTTAGCAAGGTGTAATATGTGTTTTTGCCCATAGAGGTATAATTTAATTAGGCCCTAAAAAGGAAAAAGGTGAATATTTTCCTATAAAGGTCACTTTGACTACTAATTTTTGGAAGCCAAAGAGATAAAAGATGAAATAACCCTCAAGATTGTGTAAAACAATTTTTTTTCGAGTGTAGAAGCATGTGCATATAATGTATGGGTGCACAATATAGGCCTTTTAGGAGCCAAATTTGACAGAAATTTTTACATGTGTTAGGATGCATTTGGAGAGCCTTAGTGGTATCAAAACAGAGGAAACCCTGAAAAGTGACCCTAATGTTTAACCCCTTAACGCTCTGCGCCGTAGCTCTACGGCGAGAGGTATAAAGGAAGTATGAAGAGGGCTCACGGGCTGAGTCCTCTTAATAACGAGGGTGGGGGTTTTTGCATTTTGCACAAAAACCCACACCGCTAATAAACGGTCGGTAGGGCACAGATCGCGCTATTAACCCCTAACCCCGCCGGCCAAAGTCGCCGGCGGCGTTTTAAAAGACGGAGTGCGCTGCGGGAAGCGCCATCTTTTTTCGATCGCCACGCACCCCCGACCTGCCTTATAGCCCCCCACATACTTTCCCTCCTCCTCTCTCTAAATCTCACTCCTTCCCAACCTCCCCCTCTCTGCCCTTGTCACCCTCCACTTACCTCTTTAAACTTCTCCTCCCTTATCTCTCACTCCTGGTTCCAGTTCCTCCGAACGTAATCGGGGGGCTGGCGATCGGTTGCCAGGTTAGCCTCGTGTTTCTTTTGACACGAGGGGGCTGATTGGCAGCTGCAGATTCGTTTACAATGAGCCAGGGCTCATTGTAATGAATGTGCTGCAAAAAATGCCATATATTGCAATACAGAAGTATGCAGTATTGGTTAGCAGCGATTGACCATCTAGGTTATGTACCCTAGATGGGTTTCAAAGATAGTGAAAAAAAAAGAAAAAAAAAAGTTTTAAAAAATAAAAAAAATTAATAAATATTAAAAGTTCAAAATCACCCCCTTTCCCTAGAACTGATATAAAAAACATAAACAACAGTAAAAATCACAAACATATCTAGGTATCGCGCATACCAAAATGCCCGCCCGACCGAAATCTATAAAAATATAAAACGGTTACGGCCAAGCGGTTGACTCGAGGGCGGAAATGGCGCCAAAATGTACGATAAATGAGACTTTACACCCTTTTTTACATAACTAAAAAAATGAAAATAAAAAATGATCAAATGTCGAACAGACTCAAAAATGGTAGCAAGGAAAAAAGTCGACGCATTTGGCAAAAAATGACCATAAAAATTCTGCCGTGGGCTCTCAACGGGAACAGGTCCCCACCCGACAAAAACGACACGACAGGCCGAGTGCGCAGTATGAAAAGTATTGCGGCAGAGATGGCAAAAATTTTTTTTCTTTTTTGTACACATTCGTTTAATTTTTGAAAAATGTTTAAAACACAATAAAACCTATATTAAATTTTGGTAACACAGCGCTCGCACCAAACCACGGAATATAAAGTAGGATGGTTATTTGGAAGAGAAGAGGAAGTCGTTAAAAATGAGCCCACAAGAACGTGACGCACGTACGTTGCGGGTTGTTATTTTCAATTTTTCACATTTGGAATTTTTTTCCGCTTTGCAGTACATGCATGTTAAAATAATACATACGGGAAAGTAATTGTTACGCACAAAATCAGCCCTCACACGGTGTACCGGAAAAAAAAAATGAAAAAGTTTGAAAAGTTATGGATTTTTTGCAGTTGGAGAGCGAGAAATGAGGCGAAAAAGGGCCTGGTCCTTAAGGGGTTAAATGTACACCCCTTGGAGAATTTAGGTGTACTATGTGGTTTAGTGTAATACAAGTGGTGAAAAGAGCATTTTGAACATACATGGGGTTTCCAAATATGATGTGCAATAGATGCCCAAGATGAAAATTGCAATTATTTCTGGAAAGTTTGGTGCCCATTATGTGATGCCCAGTTTGTGTCACTGTCATGTTTCCAATGTGAAAAAGACCCAACATGTGATCCTAAACGCTAGCCAGAAAATACAGCAGGACTCTGCAATGATAAAGACATGGCCCCTTCCACTGATGATTGGTGCTGTCCTAGACAGCAACAATTATTGCCCTGTGTTGCTCCCATTAACCCATGTGATGTCCATTGAGACTCATATTTCTGCTATAGGCTGGTCTGCATCCACCAGCCAATAGCAGCAAACATGGATCAAGGGGGGGGGGGGGCAGCAAAACCTGCCGGACCACGGGCAAAATGGTATGCCAACCCTTTCCCTGATCACTGTTTTTCTTAACCGTTTTTGGCAAGTCACTTCCCGTAGCCCCGTTTCTATGACATGGAATGCATCGGGAGGGGGTTTATAGGATCTCCAAAAAATGAACGAAAAAACGGCTCAGCCATGCTCCAGCAATGCAGTTAAACGTCCTTTATTTATGCATCAAAGTTGCAAGTGTGGTGGGGAAACACAACGCTTACGCGTTTCGGGCGGGTTAACCGTCCTTAGTCATAGCTGACACATTGTAGACCTAACAACCTTTAAATACTAAAAACACCGTAGTAAGCCCCTCCCCCAACAACCTTAATCCCCGCCCCCACCGAAGTCAAGTGCCGTACCCACAGAAAGCAGAAAACATGACTTGGCCTGAACTGATACTACACTCAAGAAGTGGTGGGCGTTTTCCCAAACACTAAATTAGACATCCCTTGATCATGTAATCATCGCATTACATTGAAAATGGCATATTCATAATACAGATCAGGTGATCGCTTGGGTCACGTGACCGCATCATGTGCTGTTAATACGATCACCAGATCTGCGAGTCCACCGCTTGCGTGTATCCGTGCGACCGCAATCACATAATGCTGCTAGTCATGAAGCAGACGCCAGTTGAAAATGACACAAAAGGGGGGGGTGATTCGTTCGCTCGCCACGGCGATCAGGGAGCGTGCGCCGGTGTCCCAGGGCCGTCTGTGGGCATGTTACGGTGGAGATGGGACCGCGGATCAGCTGGTCGGGAAGCCGCATTGTCGCATCCTCCTGTGAAGTGTGGTAGGGGGTGCACAAAAGCACTCAAAGCATATACAACGGTTAAGTTGGCTAAGAACCAATTTGGATATCATTAGAAGGGATAAAACAACATAGGACTCGTTAAGGGTAGAGAGAGTAAAGACGAAAACTGAGATAGAACAATATTCCATTGGGTCACGACCTATCCCTGGTATGATAAAGAAGGGATTGAATAATGTTACAATGATTCACCTGTGTGTGCATTTCAAATCCATGTGGATTAACATGTTTCTATCATAGTGTAATATCCAAACTCCTCTCTATTTTCAATCACACCTGGAAGTTGTACTGCCACCACCCTGATATTTCTGGTCATTCTTTCAAGTAACGATGCTTCTGAGAGAGCTCGTCACCTAAGGGTGAATGTGTTACCTGAACCAATGTGCTTAGAAGCCCGCAGATGACGGCCAGAAGTGTTAGAAAATCAATCCCGTAAGAGTTCTACAACCTAGTTATTTTTTCGCAGGTTTTCCCACATAAATACAATCGAATTGCCACTTGTTCTAACAGTAGGTAATATGTCAACAACATAGTAGTCGAATTGCAGTTATAATAAACTTTTTCGACTAGTGCCATCGTATTCACCTATTCGTGCCCACATTTATGAACCCGCCTGTGTGGTAAACCCAAGTTTTGGTTAGTTTTGGGGCAAAACAGGGATGGAGACAATAACTTACACCTCGACTTTGATCCTTGCCCTTCTTGATTGCACGATTGACAGCCTTTATGCTAAAATTTGTTCTCAGAATTTGGATCGTGACAATAACATGCTGTGATATGCCGCGTGGATTTAATTTGTGCATTTATATGTTGCCTATGAAATGGTGGCTATACAATGTAAATGCGCAGATGTCAGGGTAAATCAGGGATTGGAGGCCCATGGTTTTTTAGATTTATTTGCCCCGTGTTGGGCAACAGTATAGTTTTTTCTGTCTTTATTTTTGACTTTATTGTGGAAGCCCTTTTAAGGGACCACTCAGTGACCCCTGTTTCTTAGTCTCCTACAGGCATTTCATGTATTCGGCATCAAATGACCTCCTCATACTTTCAACGCAATTACGTTTGATACGTGTGAGCTCACACCACCGGAATTGCTTAATTGTAATGCAAGTGATGGCTTTGAACTGGCGTGCAAGATGGTATTGCACTTGCTTTGGTGGTTTGCGTGTGAGTGGTGGAAATTGTGTACTTTCCTGGGTGTCTGTCCAAATGTAAGTCTAAAAAACATACGCATTACTTCTTGTGGATCAGCTGTATAAGTGAACTGCAAGATGGCAGGTTTGGTATTGATGATCATATCAATGAGAGTGGTATGGCCGGTAACATCCCCCGCCAGATGATCAACAGGTCATAATGTACCTCCATACCTCTTCAACATCCCGCATCGTGTAGCTGACAACACATGGTAGTTTTCCTCCCTCCCACCATGACATGGTCAGGTTGCCAAAGTGTGAAAACTTGGCCCCATACTGACTTCCCTGTGTCTGGTAATATAAAAATTCCCATCAAACATAAAAAAATTGGAGTGTAGAGGATGTGACAGACTTTAGGTAATTCTTGCAATCAAAACCGTAATCTTTAATTTGTTAGGTCTGTTGTAATGAGCCGACAAGTGCTACATTGTGTGGGGATAGAGGTGTAACAGGGACCGCACATTCACAGACAGCCCCATGAAAATTGGTCCTGCCAGTGCTTGTCGTGAAGTGAGCAAAAGACATCTCCTGTATCTTGTAGGTGTAACCGAAAGACTCTACGTACCAATGGCGGGAGTACCCATCTGAGCCACTGGATGCTTCTCTCTTAAGGGAACCATGCCCCACTGCAAATTTGGGGGCAACTAGGGTGGTGATAGCACTCCGTTTGTTGAGTTTTGGAAGGGCATGCTTTGGGGAAGATCAGCGAATCTGCAACCTTTAAATCCTGTCTACTCTTGACCTGGAGTTTAAGCCCCCAGTACTAAGCTAAATTTTAGGATATACACTCTTTAATTTTTTTTGCCAATATGGACAAATAGGGGTTTATTTTTTGTGAGATTAGATATCCTTAAAAAAAAACCTTCATTTTAGTGGGTCTTAAGCTTATTGATGAGATTTTCTTAACTCTTTAATGTGTGGAGAAAAATTAAATTATCAATTGTTTGCATTTGTTTTAGTATTGCCATTTTTGCAGCAGCATTTTTTGGTGCTTGTAACTTTTTTAGATCACTTTTTAGAACATTTTTTGTAAAGGGAATTAATGAAAAATGTACTTTTTTGACAAGTTTTGTATGGCAGTATATGGGGATTTACCACATCATTTATTACAATGTGCAAATTGCACCTTGCAATGAAGGAGTTAAAATGAGACAGCCTTGGGTCTTCGTATGACCGGAGGCTGTCAAAGCAAAAGAACGCCGACCCCCTATTACCTCACAGCCGCCAGGATTTAAATGCCTGTGCCAAAAATACATGGTTAATACCCGCGATCGGTGCCAGCATGGACCACGGCTGTTGCAGTTGGGTGTTGGCGAGGGTTCAGCCCGTGAGCCCTTTCCATACACCCGCAGCTGTCCTGTTACATACTATTACATCACATGTCGGTAAGGGGTTAAAGGATCAATAGATTTCAACCTTATTAATCATATATAAGGGAAGTAAGGCTACCTGTACACCAACGTCGCAAAATCATCCATTAACATCTTTTTTTCATGTCCATTCATCATGGGCGATTTGTTTCATTCTGGCATAATTTTCTCATGGATCCTCATAAACTATAGTCCACGAGTGATCCATGGAAAAGGGTCTAATAAGGACATGCTCTACGTGTGCAATAAGCACATCCGGCTAGTGCTGAGGGTGAGGCAGTATAACAGTCTGTAAAGCCGGATATCATGGGGTCTCTGTTTACAGGGGCATGGAAGCTCCGCTCTGACAACTTCCGACTGTACACGTCCACCCGACCACGGTTGCAGCGTTGTATCGGGTGCTGGGACATGGTGACAGGTGAGCGTGTCCAGCCAGCCACAAGTAGTCGGAGCGGAGCTTCCACACCCCCGTAAAAATACAGGGGCAAGGCTTTGACGCACTACACCTTGATCACCAGATGGGGTAAGTACTAGTTCATTTTATTTTATACAGCCCCATCCCCGGCCACCTCATTTATTTCAGTTAGTCTTGGGCAACCCCTTTAACCTCTTAACGCTCTGCGTTACGGGCTACGGCCGGCAGTGACCTCTGAGACGGGAAATGGCGCCAAATGTCCAAATTGCGACTTTTACACCTTTTTACATCACATAAAAAGTGGAATAAAAAGTGATCAAAATGTCACACAGACCTCAAAATGGTAGCAATGAAAACGTTGGCTCACGTCAGCTCCGTACCCTAAAGTATGAAAAAGAAATAGTTTCTTCAAAGGTTCAGCTATGCTTTAGATATTTGAATTACATAAAAACCTTAAATACTTGTTCTAATCTTGGTATGTGTGGACTTGTCCTGAAAAGGCTTACCTTCGCATATAATTAATGGTTTGGTCTATTACCCTACTAGGCAATAATTTAGTAGTCAGGGATAGAGGGATGCGCCTGTCACAGAACATCGCTTATGTAATCACAGGCGCCATGTGCACGACGGCGGCGGCAGGGTTAACCTTCACTCATAGCCTGTAATAAAACTGCCAAGTCACTGTGGGGAGTGACGCTCAGCCCCGCCCACACGACGAAGAGCCGCCCGAGCGCGCCAGCCCGCAGCCTGTGAGGCGCAGAAAGAGAGCACGAGTCACGTGGTTTCTATGTCGCCGCCTCATAACAAGACTGCTGTGGGCGGAGCCATGTGACAGACCGGTGAGAGACGAAGAGGGCAGGGAAGACTTTACTAGTACGGAGCTTGCAGTGCGCGCACTTGTACAGTCTCCAGGCGTCGCAGCAGCAGTTATGGGTCTCCTGTCTCACGGCTCGCCGCTCAGCTGGGAAGAAACCAAGAAGTACGCGGATCACGTGCGGCAGCACGGCATCACCCAATTCCTGAACATCTACCACAAAGTCAAAGAGCGTCAGAAGGACGTGCTCAAGTGGGGCGACGAGGTGAGAGCCCGCCAGACAGCGCTGTATGGTGGTGCGCCCACAGCTATCCCGGCTAGCTCCTGATAGGGGCGCCCGTGTCATGTGACTCCCGGAAGGGCTTCTATACAGTGTAGTGGTCATGGCTGCAGAGAGCGGCGTGCTGTGCTGTACGTACCGCACCGGGACATCGCTGCCATGACCTCTGCAGTGTGTGCTGTAGTACCGACACTCTATGTCCGTGCCTGTTCTATAACATCCTACTGCAGTGATTATAGCGCAGGCACGTACATACAGTGGCCGGCAGACACTGTACTAGAATGTTATAGAGCACGCACGTACATAAGAGTGGCCGGCAGACACTGTACTAGAATGTTATAGAGCAGGCACTTACATAAGGTGGCTGGCAGACGCTGTACTTGGATGTTATAGAGCAGGCACGTACATAAGGGTGGCCGGCAGACACTGTACTAGAATGTTATAGAGCACGCACATACATAAGAGTGGCCGGCAGACACTGTACTAGAATGTTATAGAGCACGCACATACATAAGAGTGGCCGGCAGACTCTGTACTAGGATGTTAGAGCATGCACTTACATAGTGGGCCGGCAGACACTGTACTAGAATGTTATAGAGCATGCATGTACATAGTGGGCAGCAGACAATGTACTAGGATATTATAGAGCATGCATGTAGGTAGTTGATGTTCCAAACTCTGTCCCATTGTTTTCAATAGGCTTGTTCTTATTTGCTGCTTTTTTTCACACATGTCAAAATTGCAGCATGGAGACACATCAAAAATGCATTGCACTTGCGAGTATTTCAAGTGCAATGTGTTTTAAATGGATGGGTTGCTAGGTGATGTGAAAAAAAGGCAGGAAGTGGCATGTGGGTACCAATTTAAAAATTGTCTGATTTGAACCATGCGCGTGAAAAACACACCGAAAACCGCATGCGCATGTAAAAACTTTAATGACTCTGAGTAAAAACTGACCAAAATTGTCAGTTTTTGACGCATTGCCCTCGTGACGTGATCTGCACTTTTTACTTTTTGGTGTGCATATTGACTTATACTGGCAGACAAAGGCATAGTTGTTGCATCTGAAAAAGGCAGGATGAAAAGATGCAGCAAACTACATATTTCTAACCTGCTTCCCACCTGCTTAGTGATAAAGAAGCCCACAGGCAGTGGATGTAGAGTATAGTAGCAGGAGGGAGGGGGACCCGGTGATGTCATGTCCATATAAGGACAGTGACATCACTAGCTTCTGCTAATATAAGGATGGTTTCCCCCAATTGCTGGCTGCTGCCGTTGTGTACCTCTCCCACTGGGGTACAGCTAATTTGCCATATTTGAGCATACAAAACACTTTGGGGGAGGTATATCAATCTGTCTACGGAGTTATTTGCACCTAAATTGTCATGCTATGGTTTGCACCTAGATTGTCATGGCTATGCCATAAAATAACCCATTTGCCACAAAATTCAGTCTAAATGATCAAGGGAATGACTGCTGCACATAAAAATATTTTATATAACCATAGAAGATAAAGTAGAGTAATGTGTATTGGCATTGCTATAAACTCTTGTGGTATATATGTAACATGTGCGCCCGAAAATTCAATAGCTAAGTCTTTCCATCCTGCTCCCTCCTGCTGAGCGACGTATATGCTTAGGGGAGGCAAAAGAAAGCTTTGGGGAGTGGATACAACATATTGCATCCCTTCTTCTGCCTCACTAAGCAGAAAGAGGGGGGACCGGTGATGTCAGAGTCCATTTAAGGACAGTGACATCACTGGGGAAACACCCCTAAAAGTTTCCCCCTACAATCAAGGGGTTGGAGGAGTCACTGCGCAACATGTGCTATATAAGCATACAGTAGGATATGTCTGCCATATATTGTAAGGACACGTCCGGAATCTGCCGATTTGTCGTTACAAAATATGACAAAAAAAGACATTTTAACCCAGCCTACAGTGGTCTAATAACTGACACACATAATACATCTCCACCTTTGTCTCTACCAGAATTCTGGTGTAATTTTAGCCACATTTATTACAGGGTTTTAGATAATTTTTGAATAGTTCCAACATGTCTGAAAAAAGGGGTGTGGTCTAGGCACCATAAAATTGTGCTGTAAACTAGACCAACTAATAGCTGGTCTAAAGTCCGACTCCAACATCCTTTATCTGTCACAGAATATGACTGTGGAGTCTGACTCTTCACTCATATGTTCATAAACTGTTTTATTGAATCTCACTTTTTTTTTTTTTTTTTGCTTTACATCTACCCTTTATTTTCTGAAGCTTTTAAAACCTGGATGCCCAACATCTGATTTTCTCGGTGTGCATGAGGTGTATTCCTCAATAATCATGTGGCCATTGTACATTTCACGATGGATTACTATTGTTTTTATGAAACCGTTCCTGCAGATGTATTGACCTGGGTGCCATTGAAATGTGAAATAATGTATTGTTTCAAGATGTTGCCTTGGAATCGGAAAGCTATTTAATTAAAAAGGGATCTTGATGTAAAACTATTTGACATTTACTGCAGATGCTGGGTTTCCAATAGTTCAGCCCGGTCTTTTAAAGGGAACCTATCATCAAACATTGACCAAATAAACCATTAACAGTATGTTAAGAAGCTGAACAGCTTCTAGATTGTGGATTTTTTTTTCTTGGCCTAGCTTGGTGGCACCATCCAGAAGATCGGCTTTGAAGTGAGATGTTATTTCTTTGTATATAGTCAGGGAGGCAGGTAGTTGAACATTTTTGTCAAGCTTCCCTGACACTGAACACTTCCTCCCATGTTCTTGACATTATGCGCTGGACTTCAGGAGATTTGGTCAATGATGTCCCTGTACGCAGGACCATAATTCTAGTGAAGAGGCTTTTTAAGGGCACATTGCCGTTGCCCGCTGTACCGTAGCACGGCGGCGCCTAGGAGGAGGTGAGCGCTGCTCATCCCTGCCCCTCTCCATAGAGGATTACGGCGCCGTATCCCAGGAAAAAAGGTAATGTCTGTTCCGCTCCCATTGGGCGCCATGTGCCCATTACCGTCTATGAGAGACATATATTGGCCGTATATACGTCAGCCATATATACATCCCCCATACGGCAGTGTGATCCTGAGATCCTGGCAATGTGGTTAGATTATCAGGGTACAAGGATTATATTCACTCTGATCTGTCTCGTATCTCTTTTTATGCGTAAGATGCTAGTAGAATTTCAGAAGCTAAATGAGAGATGAGATCAGTGAGATGTATATTACACACAATGACATTCTTAGCTCTGCTAAATCTTTGCTCTGCCACAACGCACTGTTAGATCTGATGTGCCTCTCTCCCCCTCCCCTGGATAGAGAACTTATCTGTCTGTAGCTTCTAGCTCTCGTCACAATGTGACGTTTTGTTTGCCAGCAGGAACTCCGTGTTTCTCTGTGTGAGCTCGTCCTGGAATGTTTAGGGTGGGGGCTATAGGGAGAGAGCATAGAAGAGCGCAGTGTCGGACAGTAAGATGTCTGCTGACCCTAAACTTAAGAGATCCAGGGGCATCTGAAATTGTATACACCAGGACTGATAGAGACAGGTTGGAATTATATCTTTGCAATGCTGTATTGTCAATGTCAATTTTTGTGAATAATAGTGAATTGGAGAATATTTTGTTACCCTGAGTACATTTCAGAAGCTTGTCTTTGTGGAAATACCCCTTAATCCAGCAGATACACTGAGCACTATGGCAAGTTCTACTCAAGAAAGTTTGACAAACTGGCTTTGTCTGCAGGAACTACCAGCGGCTCCTGATGTTAGGGGTGGGTTGTCGTAGAGCAGGGGTAGGTAACCTATGGCTCGGGAGCCAGATATGGCTCTTTTGTTGGCTGCATCTGGCTCTCATACAGATATTTAATAAATAGTGATGGCTGCTGTGTGTCTCTTAGACTGATCACTGGACACAAGCAACGATGTTACTGCTGCCTACGTCCTTTGTACGACCCAGGCGCCATCGTCGACATCGTCTAAGCCTGGGTCAAAGAGAAGAGTGGGAGCGATGAGGAGCTGGCTGCAGGGAGCTTGGGAAGTGAATTTTTTTTTCTCTGGGGCTACCTATATACCGGGGGCATGTGCTGTGGCTACCTATCTACTTGGGGGCATATGCTGGGGCTACCTGTATACTGGGAGGCATGTACTACGACTACCTATTTCCTGGGAAGCGTACTGGGGGACATGTGCTGTAGCTACCTATCTACTGGGGGTATGTGCTAGGACTACCTATCTACTGGGAGGCATGTGGTGGGTGTCAGGATTTGGAGTGAACCCCCTGGACCACCGCGGACAATGATTTAAGCAGACACCTGGGACCGGAATCTAAATGGCACCCAGTTTTCACCAGAGCCGGCCGCAAAGCAGGATGGTCTTGCTACAGCGTGGTACAACCAGGTCATTCCACAAGTGTGAGTTGTCCACGGTGCTTCAAAGGTCGAGGTACAGGATCACTAGGCAGTCTCATGGTCAGGAACAGGCAGACCGTCAAGGCAGGTGGCAATGATGCAGCAAGAGATCAGGGGTGGCGGCGAAGGAGCAGAATCAGGAACAGGTCTGGGGTCAACACTTGGAAAGGAAACACTGTGGAAAGCTTCCTCATAGGCATGAAGCACTAAGATCCGACGGGGAAAGCTGGGAGCCGCCTGTCTTTATAGGAACCCGGGAAGTGGGCAGCGCAAATCAGCGGCTCACCGGCCCTTTAAATCTCTGAGTGCCGGTGCTCGTGCTGGCCAGCTGGGAAAGTGGTGAGTTGAGCTCAGAAAGGGGCGCTGCCACAGAGGGGCACGGGTGTGCCTGCGATCCAAGAACTAGATCGCAGGGGCACCTGTAACACTGGGACTACCTATTTACTGGGGGGCATGTGCATATGGTACGGCTCTTACGGAATAACATTTTAAAATATGTGGCGTTCATGACACTCTTAGCCAAAAAGATTCCTGACACCTGTCAGGGTAGGTTCCAATATATACTGGCATATGATAAATTTCTGCCAGTATGTTGGTTCAGTTCACCTGTTCTACAATTGGGCTGATAGACCCTGAGACAAGTGTAGCAAATATGTAAACTGGCTCACATGTGTCCAACTAGCCTGGCGTACTTTAACCCTTTCACGACTGCCATTCACTTATTTACGTCATATTTACACATTCCCCGTGTAGAAAGGATGTTTGTAAAAACGTCTTGACAGTGATCAACTTCAAACGGTCATATCTCCTGAACCCTGGCACATAGAAACATAATTTTCGGTAATTATAAACAGAAGATTCTCCCCTTGTGAAAATGTTGAGAAAACACATTTTGTTGCATTTTCTTGTGGGCTTGGATTTTACGACTTTCACTGTGCGCCCCAAATTACATGTCTACTTCATTTATTGGGTCAGTACGGTAACTGGGATACCACATTTGCCTAAGGTTTATAATGTTTTCATGCATTTAAAAAAAAAAAAAAAAAAAAAAAAAAAAAAGAAACTACTTTGGTGTATGGAGCTGTGGACAGTCATTTCTTTGGGGGACTTTTGATGATTTTTTTTCAATGCTACCATTTTTAGGACTGTACAGCCTTGTGACGTTTTATAGAATTTTTTATATTTTTCTGAATGGCAGCTATTTTCAGTTAAGGTTAAGCGACAGGAATAACCATAATTATATTTTCATAGATCGGACATTTTTGGACGTGAGGATATCTAACTCGTTTTACTGTGAATTTGTTTAAGCTCTAGGGAAAGGGGTTGATTTTAATTTTTAGGGTTCTAAAAAAAATGTTATAAACTTTTTTTTTTTGTCATGGCAACAGAGTGTATCTAAGATGGAGGCGCTTTGCCAGCGTTAACATCCGCAGTCGGTGAATTGCATTCTATGTGCAAAGGTTCAGCAGATGTAGGCCTGTCAGCTAAAAGGAGAATATAGAAGAAGCTGCTGGAAACTTGCACTCACTTTTCAGAAGTACATGCATCTTCTGCATCTGTAGCTGAACCTAGGAAAGGGGGATGGAATAATGCTAGTCATATTTATAACATGTTGTTAAAAGTTACTACTTATTTAAAAAAAAAAAAAAATTGGAAAAATTACAAAGCGTATTTTTTTCATATTTGGAGTCAATTATTGGTAAGTTTTATAGACAAAAAATATGTACTGAAACTATCCTCTCAAGTTTGTCTCACAAAGTAAAGATTGTTATGATGTGTAAACCTTTTCCTGAGATATTATCATTAAAAAAAAGCACATAGCAGGTCGTCAAAACTTGACCTGGACATTCAGGCACCAAAGACCATCGGTCACGGAGATGGTTAAGTTACTTTTCAAACCAGAATCTGTCTGTTTTAGTCAATTATTTTACTTCCTGAAATGTAATCTTTTGCGCATTACAATCTGCATTGTACTCCATAGTTTCTTTACTGCCCTACTTCTCGGTTCAGTAAATTTAAACCCAAATATCTTCTGTTATCCATTCCTCCAAGTGTTCTCCCAAGTTGCACCAATTCTCTGTAATGCTCTGCTTCAGAAACACAAAATTATAACCACCTTCCACAGTTGCAAACACCTCTATTAACTGCTGAAAGGGTTATTCCTACAAATAACACATTCTCTAATTCACTGTTATTAACAAAAAATACAGCATTCAACAGTTATAATTCCAATTTATCTCTATCAGCCCTGGTGTTTACAATTTTGGATCCCTGGATCCAACTGTAAAAGTTTTTTTCACTATGGTTGGATTCTTCCCCTCCTGCCTGCACACTGCAGTGCTCTCTGCCTTCTGCCCCTCCCCCCAACAATACAAAGCCAGCTCAGACATGGCCGACAAACAGCATTGTACATAGTTTACTCTACAAATTAGACAAGATAAGGTCTATATAGCAGTGTGTGATTAAAGGTGAATAAGCAGAGCTGAGAGTCTCGTTGTCTTTTAGATTCATCTCATCTCTTTTTATTTGTGTCAGATACTAGTAGACTGTTCAGAAGCTGAAAAGTGTAGATAAACCATGTACCCTGATAATCTAAGCACATTGTCGGCAAACAGCATTTCATAGCACAGAGGAATCATTTAGTGTCTGCCAACACTCTGGAATTTTACAATGACCGTCACTGAGTTGTAGGAGCGAAAACAGAAATAAAACTGAAAAGTAAGGGGATTAAAAAATACACTAGGGGATTAAAATTTGAGAATGGGCAAACCCATTTTATGACTGCCCATTGTAAATGTGCAGTACAGACCAAAAGTTTGGACTCCTCCTCTCATTCAAAGTTTTCAGTATTTTCTATAAAAATTGGAAATTCACACTGAAGGCCTCAAAACTATGAATTAACACATATGAAATTTTATAGGTAATAAAAAAGTAAAACAACTGAAAATGTCTTATACTTAAGGTTTTTCAAAGTAGACACCTTTTGCTTTCATTACTGATTTGCACACTCCTGGTATTCTCTTGATGAGCTTCAAGAAGTAGTCACCAGAAATGGTCTTCCAACAATCTTAAAGGCGTTCCCAGTGATGCTTAGCACTTGTTGGCCCTTTTTCCTTAACTTTGCGGTCCAACTCGCCCTGAACCATCTCGATTGAGTTCAGGTCTGGTGACTGTGGAGGTTAGGTCATCTGGTGTAGCACCCCATCACTTTTCCTTGGTCAAATAACCCTTACACAGCTTTAAGGTGTGTTTGGGGTCATTTTCCTGCTGAAAAATAAATGGTCTTACGAAACGCAAACCGGATGGAATAGCATGCCACTGCAAGATGCTGTGGTACCCATTCTGGTTCAGTATACCTTCAATTTTAAATACATCCCCAACAGTGTCCCCAGCAAAGCAAAGGATGGAACCAGGCATGTAGAGTCTATTCGTTCACCTTTTCTGCATCGCGCAAAGACAGTGGTTGGAACCAAAGATCTTAAATTTGGACTCCTCAGACCAAAGCACAGATTTCCACTGGTCTAATGTCCATTCCTTGTGTTATTTAGCCCGAACAAATCTTTACTGCCTGTTGCCTGTCCTTAGCAGTGATTTCCTAGCAGATATTGTACCATGAAGGCTGCTGCACATTCTCCTATTAACACTTGGTGTACAGATGTATCTGCTGCTAGAATGCTGTGCAGCAGTGACCTGGTCTCTAATTTGAGCTGCTGTCAATCTGTGATTTCTGAGGCTGGTGACTCGGATTAACTTGCCCTCCAGCGGTCTTCATGTTAGCCAGTTTCTTTGTAGCCCTTTTTGCAACTGCACTTGGACACTTAAAGTTTTCTTGAGGTTTTTCTTAAAGTAATGATGGCCACTCGTCTCCTATGGCCGGAGACTATGGTAGGGAAGTATTTGTAGTTTAATATGTCTACCAGCTAGTGGTAGATTTCCTTTTTAAGGGTAATATTTTTTTTATTTATTTTCTTAAACTGACCAGTAAGATGTGCCAATTTATGCATGTACATAGTTGAATGCAGTTACTTGGTGAATCCCCACATATGGTGCCTGACTGTAACTGCCACCCGAATTCCACCAGCTGTGGTAATCCGTATCATGGGCGATTATGCCCTGAACTACCTAAGCCGATATTGACACTGTCATGTTCGGACACCCACTTTCCTGACATGGTTGAAATGATCCTTTTGTCAAGTTTGCAGAGAGGAGCTTTTAACTCCAATTGTCTAATGTCCGTCTTGCTCACACTTGCCTTAACAAACCAAAGCTATTAGTGTTTCCGTTTACACAATGTATGGCTTAGCGCTAGCTTACTATTACCATACTGAGAGCCATTATGCAATCTGTGTGTGAGAAATTCATCCCATTGATCTTTTGGTATCAAACTGGAATGACATAGCGGAGGATAATGTAAAATGTGCAAAGTATCTGGCAGCAATAGACTGACACACCTGCTAAAACATGAAACCAGAACATTGTGTACACTGTTATAGTTCTTTGTGTAGAGTTATTGAGAAAACTACAGTTTATGGAATAAAAATAAATTTTCTGTAAACATCTTTTTATAGGGGTTGTCTGGGATTTAAAAGAAATTTTATTTTTATGAATGGGGGTGGGGGTTATTTAAAAACAATAAATACTTCTGCTCTCCTGCTCTGTTTACTCGCTGTGCCGTCTCCCGGGTCTCTACTTGTTTACATAGACCGGCCTGTCCCGACCACTGCAGCGTGCCTGCTAAAGCATAAGATGCAGAGGCACCTCCGGCCTTTGTAAGCAGACAGACCAGGTTGTCGGTGCAGCGAGTAAACGGAGGAGGTAAGCATAATGGGTTTGTTGCTTTTATATAGCGACCCTAACCCCTCCCTCCTCATCCATATATAATTTCTTTTGACTTAAATGTCATCAATTATAAATGCATTTTGGGTAGAATTTCTCAGTCTTTAGTCACAACTTATTAGAACGGAAAGTATAAATTTTAGGCTATGTTCACTCGGTGCATTTTGAGACGCAATTTAGAGGCTCCAAACGTGATCACATGCTGAGGTAACAGCATTTCCATCGCATTTGCTAAATACAAAGCAAACTCCATACTGCCTCTCAATACACAACGTGAACATGGCCTCAAACTATGCTGTGGTGCATGGATCTGAGCAAGTGTCTCTGGTTTATGGTGCTTGATTATAGTGGTAGACTGTCTAGTCTAACTTGGTACCTACTATTGGTTGGCTAATCTACATCAGATTTGTGAGCCAAGATTCTGGCACATTGGCGTTCTATTTGGCACACATGCCCTTTGTCATGCTAAGTTAAAATTCTTGATAAATGTGCTAAGCAAAAAGTGTTTTGATCTTCTGAATTCTTTCAGGTTGAGTACATGTTGGTTGCCTTCGATCATGAAAATCACAAGGTGCAATTGGTGCTTAATGGTGAAGAAATGCTTGATGTACTTCAAGGCCGAGGTGAAAAAATAAATCCAAGGTATGTTACTTTTTGTAGGGTTTTCTTCTTTTTTTCCTCCCCCGTCCTATTCGCGTACTAACGATGATCCAAAAACTCCTTTGTAACCAGATGGTGCACACCTACTCCTGTTCATGTACAAGAACAAAATATTCCCTGTACAAGAACAAAAGTTCCTTTTCATATGCTACTGTAGTGCATACACCAAGCCCTGCTGTATACAAGTGTAAAGGGGCTGTGTGGATACATACCAGTGCATCAGTAGACATAACATTTTTGGTGCACCGTGATCAGGTTATTTACATAACAATAACATGCCGTTTTTCTAAAATCTTTGAAACTGGAAAGGTATGTTAGGAAAGCTTATAAAGTGCTTCAAAATGGGCAACCCTTTTTAAGGTTTAGTTCCCATCATGAGCCTAAACAGTTGAGGCAGAACACAAAGTGCCAGTCTTTCCGTTGTACCCTACCTGTGTCATTGCAGAAAAGACCTGCACTTATTCTGTGTCTTCCACCACAACTGATTTTTGCTTAAAATAACTGATGTGAATAATTGAAGACCTAAAGGAGATATGAACTGGGACTGGGTTGTTTTCATTTTTTATTAATAGAAGTTATGGAGAGATGTACGGTAGTTTTGAGCCAGGGTTTCTTCCTTAGTATGGCTGATCACCCCTATTTAGTTTGGCTATTCATTGTAGATCTTGCCACTGTGGGTAGCTAAATTCTTCTTACAGTAGGGTATCTTGAAAAAAGTGATAACTTCTCTCCATGGCAATGATTTGAGATAATATTGACCATGGTTGTTTTTTCCATTCCATTGTTTAGTCATCCTACCCTTTGGAGACCAGAGTATGGCAGCTATATGATTGAGGGAACTCCTGGGCAGCCCTACGGTGGAACCATGTCAGAATTTAATACTGTGGAAGAGAATATGAGTGAACGACGCCAAGAAGCATCTTCCCTTCTTACAGACAATGTTTCCATTTGCACAATAACTTCCTTTCCAAGGTAAAACTTGTTTTGCTTTCACCCCGCCCCTTGCATTCACAATAATAATGGCAATTTAATTACTTTTTGTGACTCTTGAACTTTATTTTTTTTTATGTGTTTAAAAATTGCAGTAATGTATATGTTAAATTTAATTAAATTGATCATGCCTAAAATGCAGCGGACATGTTACCTATTCGGCATTGGTGTTTGTTTATGTTTAGACTGGGATGTCTTGGATTCACATTACCAGAATTCCAACCAACTCCAGTGGAACATGGAGCCTCCAAGTCTCTATTCTTTCCAGACGAAGCAATTAACAAGCATCCTCGGTTCAGGTAAGCTCAGTAATCTGTAGTACTTTGGACTTTTGAACAGTTTCAGAATTGGGTTTATTGCCCTTTGATGAAAGAGTAGATATATTTAGTTCTGTTCATAAGTTATCATATCTAACATCAGATTCGTTGCATAAGAAATAAAACTTGTTCCATTGCTAGATAGTATTCAGGGGACTTTGTCTGAGAGAATTAAACATAAGTAACTTGGCACTTATGTTTACACAGTACATTAACCAGAAATATTCGACACCGGCGTGGTGAAAAAGTGGCCATTAATGTTCCAAGTAGGTACATGTCTTGGTTATGTTTTCATTTAGGGAACTATTACCGGAACCTGTTACCATGCTGTGTCTTTTGCTCATTCAGTTTTTAAAGACCGGAATACCCCCTCTCCGTTTATTGAAAGATTTGCAAATGATCCTGGTAATGAAGCTAAAGCGGCATTGCCTGATCACATATACATGGATGCCATGGGCTTTGGGATGGGTAACTGCTGTCTACAGGTATGCTGCTAATGATATTTTTTATAGTTTGTAAACTTTTTCAATAATATTCTGTTTGGGTTTTCAGTTATTTCTATATAATCCAATAGTGGTATGTTTGGTCAAGCGGAATTAATATTGTTAAATTATTAAATCTGTTAAGTAGATAATTTTATGTTTATTTTTTTTTTCCATGTGTCTTGCATTAGGTAACTTTCCAAGCTTGCAGCATTTCAGAAGCTAGGTATCTTTATGACCAGCTAGCAACAATATGTCCAATTGTGGTGAGTGCATAGTTTTCTGTGTAGTATTTTACATACCAGGAGTTTTGTCCTGGAGATCTGTGTAAGCACACTTGTAGAAATAGAAATGCATTTTGTTATACAAGAACTGTAGCTTGGAACACTTGGCGAGTGTTGTCAATCTAAGCTATGAGTTCCCCAGCTCTCTCCCCCTGCGCTGAAGGACTATTGTAGCGTGCAACCATGAACCTGATCCAGCTTTCTCAGAGCAAAGGGAAGGGCCTGTGCCAATCATACACACCAATATAATTACACTGATCTCCAGGGCTAATACTTAATGCTGTCTGGAGCTTTGTATGGCAAAACTGTTAGTACACTGCCTTTAAAATGTTGGGTGTCCTCCGTCCTGCTCAGTTTTGTTAGTTTTTTTTTTTCTGTAAAACATACTGTATGTCATTTCCTCAACTGAACACCTCAGTCTGAATAAGTCTTAATTCTAAGAGATGCCTACATTCAGTACATGGTACTCTGAAGGATGTGTTGGGGTAAGGTGATATCCTGGTCGTGTGTGTGTGTGTTTGTTTTTGTTTTTGTTTTTTTTAATTTATATTAAAATAACTGTAGTGTTTACTTTGCAGATGGCTTTAAGTGCAGCTGCACCATTTTACAGAGGCTATGTGTCTGATATAGACTGCCGGTGGGGAGTTATATCTGCTTCTGTTGATGATCGCACTAAAGAAGAAAGGGGCTTGGAGGTAAATTTAATATTACTTTGTTTGGTTTTCTGCTTTTTTTTCTTAGTGTGTGTTTTGTTTTTTTTTTTATGGCTAAGAAGCATTAACATATGTTCTATTTTCTATAGCCTCTGAAGAATGACAAATATCAAATCAGTAAATCTCGATATGATTCTATAGACAGCTATCTCTCCACATGTGGTGAAAAGTACAATGACCTTGATTTGACTATAGATAAAGAAATATATAGCCAGCTAACAAGAGAGGGTAAGTTCTAAAGCTTATTAAATATATTTGCAAGTGTTTAACCCCTTAACGCTCTGCGCCGTAGCTCTACGGTGCAAAGGTGCAGGGGGTGTATGAAGAGGGCTCACGGCCTGAGTCCTCTTCATACACAGGTGGGGGTTGTTGCATATTGCAGCAAACCCCCACCGCTATTAACCGTGGTCAGTGCTTGCACCGATCACAGCTATTAACTCATCCGATGCCAACGGCATTTAACAGATGGCCCCTGTCATCGGCGATCGGTTGCCATGAAAGCCTCGGGTCTTCGTCAGACCCGAGGCTACATGTTTTCTTCAGTTTCGTTACAATGAGCCAGTGATTCTTTGTAACGTATACTGTGTAGAAATGCCATTTACTGCAATACAGCAGTATTGCAGTACATGTTGGGAATGATCAGACCATCTAGGGTTAATGTACCCTAGAGGGTCTAAAAAACTGTAAAAAAAAAAAGTTTTAAAAATAAATGTTAAAAACCTAAAAGTTCAAATCGCCCCCCTTTCCCTAGAACTGACATAAAACGTTATAAACAGTAAAAGTCAGACACAATAGGTATCGCAGTGTACCAAAATGCCCGATCTATCAAAATATAAAAACTGTTATTGCCAGCGGGGACCTCCATAACGGAAAATGGCGCCCAAATGTCAGAAATGCGACTTTTACACTATTTTACTTCACATAAAAAATGGAATAAAAAGTGACCAAAATGTCGCACAGTCCTCAAAATAATAGCAACGAAAATGTCGGCTCATTTTGCAAAAAATGACATGACATGTCACACAGCCCAAAGTATGAAAAAGTTATTAGCATCAGAAGCTGGCGAAACATTTTTTTTTTTTTTTTTTTGTACACATTTTGTTTCATTTATGAAAATGTATTAAAATCCAATAAAACCTAAGTAAATTTGGTATCACCGCGATCGTACCGAACCAAAGAATAAAGTAGACGTGTTATTTGGAGTTCACAGTGAAAGACGTAAAAACTGAGCCAAAAAGAACGTGTCGTGAACGTGAATTTTTTTCCACATTTGAAATTTTTTTTTTTTTTGGCTTCCCAATACACGGCATGGAATAATAAATAATGTGACGGAGAAGTAAAATTTGTTACGCACAAAATAAGCCCTCTTATTTTTGAAGGTTGAGAGCAAGAAATGAGCAAAAAAAAACCTGCGTCCTTAAGGGGTTAATAAATCTACGTATCATTTTAAGATGCATTGCTCACCATATATGTATTGTTGCTAGGGCCAAACTCAGTAATATGACCCCTTTCCCCTCCTATTGTAATTCAATAAGCAACAAGGGATTCATTCAATAAAAACTTTCTTTTGCTTCTCTCTACGGATTGAGGTTTGAGACACTTGTAAATGGACTTTATCTATGCTCTGAACAATATTTTGTTTGCTTTCAACCCTGATGTTGTTTGATATCTTTACTCCTGCTGTTTTGTACTTAACTGTACCTTTTTATCAGTTTATTAAAGCAAAACAAATAAAACCTTTACCACTTTTAACCAAAGCCAGCATGACCAGCTTCATAACTAAAATTTTGATTGGTTATATAGCATGAAAACATGGAGAGCAATTTACAATTTTACATATCAGACATGAGGCAAGGCATCTAATATTGATCCATTGTACAGTAGAATGCAAGCAAATCAGTGATTCAGTCTCTCTCTAGCTCCATCTTTTTGTGTGTTTTATTTGGCAAAACAGGTATTGACCATCTATTGGCTCAACACATCGCACATCTTTTTATCAGAGATCCTTTGACATTGTTTGAAGAAAAAATTCATCTGGACGATGCCAATGAATCGGACCATTTTGAGGTATGTTAGTCATTTAAATCTAGTAAAGGGGCAAAACATTAAAACATTGCCGGATACTCCTGTATAAAATAAAACATTGTTACATTTAAATGGCCATTGGCGTCAAAACATGGCGAAATGAAGACTTTTTTTTTTTTTTTTTTTTTTTTTTATCATAAAGTAAACTGCAATATACTTAATCTGCACTATTCTGCCGACGTATGTAGCAGTGGACTTCTACATTCACTACTCTTACAATGCATGGACAAACGTGCTCAGGCTGACGGCTAACTCTTGTGGAGAGCCTTTACCCTTCTGTTTATCCCAACCTGAATACTGTAGAGGTTTGTTTCATTGTCTTTCCTGCCTTTCATTGATCCACAGAATATTCAGTCGACCAACTGGCAGACAATGAGGTTTAAGCCACCACCACCCAACTCTGATATAGGATGGAGGGTGGAGTTTCGTCCTATGGAGGTAATTATGTGTTCTCTAAGTAGCTGCTATTCCGTTAATGGTTTCCTTGTAGCTCAATGAATTTGACAGGAAGTTGGAGCTTTTAACAGGCTGTAGATGCAGATCCAAATGTAACGGGCTGCTTGATCAATGCTGATGACAAATTTGGGGAAAGTAGGTGCCCTTGCACCTATTGCAGGTTCACAGGAAATCAAGTGTTCAAAAATTCTTCGAAATCATTGGGGTTTGGGTCCAAGTGTAAGGTGGATAAAAATGTTGTAATTCCCCTTTTTCAGCTCTCGCTTCGTACTTCTGTTACCCCTTCATTGATACACTGGGTCCTATGAACTTTTTATTAGTAGTTTTATTATGTGTGATATTTACATTGGTGCCCCATGTTTCTGCTATTTATCTTAAAACTGTAGATAAAAGGATATAACGTACAAACCCTTTTTTAACTCTGTTTTTAGGTTCAGTTAACAGACTTTGAGAACTCTGCATATGTAGTGTTTGTGGTCTTGTTGACTAGAGTAATTCTGTCATACAAGCTGGATTTTCTCATTCCTCTGTCAAAGGTAAGTTCCGTAATGTGCACATTTAGGTAATTGTTTGAAAGGTTATTTTCCATTTTGATCTGTGCTTGCAGTACAGTTCTACACTTTTATATTGAAAAATACATATTAAATGATTGTTACAGGTGGATGAAAATATGAAAGCGGCCCAAAAAAGGGATGCTGTTCGGGAAGGGATGTTCTACTTCAAAAAGGATATTTGTAAAGGTATATCCTATGACTTATAGTTGCAGACAGATTTTACTTCCTACATAATGCTGTCAAAGCCCACTCCCCAGAAATTCAGCATTGCTATGCAGTTAAACTTGAAACCATATAGGTTTGATTTTTATTTACCATTACTTTTACACAGGATTGCTTCAAAATGTATTAGCAAATGGTTAACATGGCACACCCTAATTTTTATTTTAATTCTTTGACCCAATTGCTGTATTTGTGGGAAATGCACTTCCCCTTAATCCTTAAATGGGGGAGCTGTAAAAAAAAAAATTATGGACCTCTTCTACTCCGAGCTCCCGTTCGCTCGTGGCACCGCCCATCACTACTGCCTGCTACAACAGGAGTCTCAGACTGTAGCCGGCGTGTGGCTGCAGTCGGCTTGGCATCATCAGAATCCTTACCGGCAGTAATAGGCGGAAGTGTGGTTCAATGGAGGTGAAAAGCGAGTGTAAGAGGCTTATTGTCTACAGATTCCCCCACTTCCTCTTCAGCCATATATAGAAAAATAAATAAAACATTTAGAAAACCTGTTTGTTTGCCACATGGCACAGTTAATCAGGCCTAAAAATTAACACTGCATCTCATGTGGGCAGGAATGAAGTATATAACCGACAAACGCAACTACCAGGCCAGAGAATAAAATATATGTTTTAAGGGATTCTTTAACTTAAAGGGGTATTCTGGGAATATGAACATCTGATACAAAAACCCATACTATAAATGGAAACAAAACTCAATACAGGCGGTCCCCGGGTTATGTACAAGATAGGTTCTGTAGGTTTGTTATGAAGTTGAATTTGTATGCAAGTTGAAACTGTATATTTTATAATTGTAACTCAAGTCAATTAAAGCTTCATTACAGACACCTGTGATAACTGTTATAGCCGATTTATTGTAGCCTAGGGCAAAAGTACAGTAACTAGGGGTCGTCTGTAAGTTCGGTGTTCTTAAGTAGGGGACTGCCTGAATTCTTAATCACAAAATGGAGCTTAAATAGTTTGCTTTTATAAATTAAAGGGAACATGTGACCAGGAGATCCATTTTTAGCACTACCACAGAGCATAGTACATACACTGCCAAAGTGTTTTGTATAAAAAAAAAATTGGTTTTACAGAAAAAAAGATGTTATATTGTACCTTTCATTAGCATCTGCTGTGTGACTAGGCAGTTGCCTAATGGGAGGGTCTGGAAAGGAGCAGTCCCCCCCCACCCCCACCCTTGGGAAATATGTGACCTTTTCAAATATATGAATAACTATCAACACTCGGGATTGGCTGTAGAGGAGCAGGGGGCGTCGCTAAGCCAAGTTATGGGTGTTTTCATATATTTGAAAAGGTCACATGGAGTAGCTGTTTCTCAAGGGTGGGGGGGAACTGCTCCTTTCCAGGCCCTCCCATTTGGCAACTGCCTAGTCACACAGCACATGCTAATGAAAGGTACAATATAACATATATCTTTTTTTCTGAAAAAAAAACATTTTTTAATACAAAAACACTTTGGCAGTGTATGTTCTATGCTCTGTGGGGACTGGGGGAGTTCTTAAAACAGGTCTCCTGGTGACAGGTTCCCTTTAAGTGGAGTTATCTCCAAGATGGCCACCACGGGATACCACAACTCCCATGATCCTTCTGTTCTCCATAAGGTCTCTTCCCTCTTATGCTCTGCTCCCAGAGATGATCTAAAAGACTGTTGTGGGCTGTTTCCATAAGAGGGATGCGTGTAAGTGCCATCACTGCACATTTCCCCACTGAGAAGGGTCTCCCCAAAACGCTGGCCATACTGGATGCACTGCAACCAACCGACTACAGCCAAACAGTGATTATCACATGACCTGCCCGGACAGGTGCAGGACATGTGGCTGGCGGCCATATTTTGTCCGGTGTCTTCTCCACAGGTTCAAAGTCACAGCTCTGATTAAAGGGCCAGTAGCATTGTTCATCATAGTGTATGTCCAGAACATTTTTTCTGCTATGGGGAGAAAATCTTTAAATAACTAATTACATACTAGTTTTTAATGACCCGTTTGAATATGAAAAATGCTTTTTCCTGGAATACGCCTTTACATTTCTGTTGTAATAGACTTTGGCAAACTGTCCTAGTGTAGCACAATCGGCCATAAATATTTAGTTCTTTCACATGTAAAGATGAGAATCCAACAAAGATTGACCTCCAAACACAAGTTTACTCCCTACTACTAACCACCTTTTAAAAAAAAAATAATGGTAGTGTTGCATCTTTTCCTTTCGTGTAGCTGGCATTCCTGCTGTTGATGGCTGTAGTCCAGCAGTTAATGGCACAGAAGATGAAACTGAAGAGTACACTCTGATGAGCATTGATACAATAATCAATGGAAAGGTAATGTCTTAGAATAATACCGTTCATTTTGATACTGACTTTTACATGGAAGATTAAGTTACTACTTTTAACTTTTACAGGACGGAGTATTTCCCGGTTTACTCCCAATTCTCAATTCTTACCTTGAAAATATGGAGGTTGATGTAGACACTCGCTGCACCATCTTAAACTACCTTAAACTTATCAAGAAGAGAGCATCAGGTAACAATTTATGGGATTTGGACATCATCTGATTGCTGATGAGCTTTCGCACCCTCAGGGATCACATATACATAATGGGTGTCGTTGATGAGAAAAACCCTTTAATGCTTAAAAATGTCAACAGGTCTACGCTTTAGGTAGGGTATAGAACTTCCTATCTAGAATTCCTTCTTTTCTGTGAAATTTTGCCTTTCTATTTTCACATGAGTCAAGTTTAGTGGTTGCAGGGGAAGTTTTGGTTCAGAAGCCCATATCTTTTCTATTGAACCTAGTAACAAGGTTTTATGTGTCATATTAAAGATGAAGATCTGTTCTTTTAGATAACATTTATGGCTTTGAGCTACAGAACCAGAGATGTATTTCAAACTGTGTCCTGACTGCCTGCAAGTGGCAGATATCCAGTCTGTAGCTCACAGATCCATAAGCCTGATATGATCTGAAAGATGAGAGTTCTCAAAAAGCATGTCTTTTAGGTTCTATGGAACAGATGGGGCTTCTGACGAGACACTATTCTTGCAACCACTAATCTTCTATTATGTCATGCGAAGTCTCCTTAGTCGTGTAAATGCTCCCACTGAGAACTTGTATCATATTCAGGGTGCCAGCATTTTGACCAAACTTTCAACAAGGGAGCCAGTGAGCATTCAATGCTGATAGCTCTTGGTACTGTACATCAAGTAAACAAGACACTTGATATGTCGGCACCGGATCTTTTCATTACCTTAGGCTTCATCTGGATGTTTAAGATTATATATGCATGTGCATACTATACTGTGTAAAATGTGATTAAGCCCTGCAAGGTCTGCATAGGTTTTGTCTAGGCCATATGCTGCTTTATTCTGACCTTGGCAATATAACTTCAAGCTGCTGCTCAGTGCTTTTAGACCTGTTCATACACAAGCTACTTTCCATACTTGTTGAACCTTTCTATAAAGGCTGTTTTCTTTTGTAGGAGAGCTGATGACCGTCGCTCGATGGATGAGAGAGTTTGTGTCCAGTCATCCAAACTACAAGCAGGACAGTATGATCACCGACCAAATAAATTACGACCTACTGGTGAAATGCAATCAAATTGCTAATGAGCAGACGAGCTGTCCAGAGCTGCTGGGGTTCTCAACTAGGATAAAGCAAAGTGCAAACAAAAATTTGTCTCTATGATGTGGCGTAGAGTTGAGCATTATCTTGTGGTATAGTGACCAAGCAATGCTGCACAGATAACATGGGGCAAAATGATTTTATGCAGTGGCAGCTTAAAAAATGAATTCTATTAACATTTATACAGTGTACATGTAAATAGTAAATATTTTTATGACTAACAATGTATTTGGTTAAAATTGTATCTAGTAACTGTGAAATCAACTTGCAATTTTTATGTATACTTTGGAAATATCATTCTGTTCATGAGTTCTATACAGTAAAGTACCAGTTTATGTATATACAGTATCAAGTGATTAAGGGTTTTAGCTATTTTTTTTTCCTATATATTTTTTTTTAAACTTAAACTTGTTTATGATTGCATCTCTATAGTCACCAGTGCCTCAGTTTTATATGTGCAAAAGATGAGACTGACTGTAATGCTAGCAATTTTAATCTGGTTCCCAAATGAAAAAGCAGTCAGCTGAAAGACCCTGTGCTGAAGCAAGCACAATTTGCCCAGTGGACTGGAGCTGCCTGGGGAGCCCTGCATTCCATGACTTGTCAAAGCATTTTATTTCCACATTGAAGATCAGCATGTCACCCTGCCCGTTTTAGGACAAATCATGCGTACTCCCCACCACCCATTTAGAACGATTTTAAGATGATTGTTTAGATCTATTAAATTTTATTATGGGACTCGCTGACCAGAGAATGTCCAGCTGAGGTGTGTATGTTCAAACAAATTGTTGGGCTAATTATGATATTTTGTGAAATAACCATTGCTTGTAATACTGCTGTCATAAGAGTTCTAACCAACTGTTTATATGTGAATGGATCGTATTTTATGCTGATGCAAGTTGAAGATTATTTTAATAACTGAATAAAAAAATGGGTTGCAGCAGTTAAATTGTTAATCTATATTGCAGAGGTTTACACTTTACTCCAGTAGCTGAGCTCTGACTTTGCTTAAATTGTAAGTAATATAAAGTCTGGCGTAGAGATGTTAATGTCCAATCACACTGTTTAATCCTGATGTATATTTGAAAAAGTAAAAAAATACATTGCTGGTACCTACTAAATTTGTGCCTTTTTTTTGGGGGGGGGGGGGGGGGCAGAACCATGACCCAATGACTCCCCCTTGAGAAGCTATGGCTTCTCCAGGGCTTCTCCAGAAGCTATGGCTACTCCAGGGCTTCTCCAGGGCTCTGGATGTAATACCAGGTAGGAGTGACTCATGACTCCTCCTTAGGGTGGACAGAGGTGTGTCCACAACTGATGTAATCAGGCACCACTGAAGGGGCCTTGTCTTTGTCTGGGATCCACTACCATCAAGCGCAGAGAAGGAACTTAAGGTGTGGTCTAACAAAGGAAAGAAAAAGATTTTTCTCAGCTCACCCTGTAGCCACGAATTGTAGACGCCGGTGCACGGATATACTGAGCCGAGTCAGGAATAGATGCAGCAAGGAGAAAACGGTGGAATCCAGCAACCAGGCAGGCATAAGTTCAGGCATTAGTTAAGTAAAACTTCACGTTTATTTCATCATATAAAAAGTTAAAAAAGGTACCAAAGTAGAAAGAACTGACGCGTTTCGAGCTATAGCATGCTCTTAATCATAGTCTAAATTTCAATGTGACAATGGGACATATAAGAAACGGAAGTGGAGGTATGCACGTCATTGATTACATCCGATAGTAATTGGTTACAAGAGGAAAAAGCACCAACACAATAGAGACTGCAAGTATCACATAAATAATGTCAATACAGGTACATCAAATCATTTTTAAGATTTAAACCATATGGACTTCTAGTTTTCATCGTGAGTATCCAGTAAGCCTCTCTGTTACGGAGGGCTTTAACCCAATCTCCGCCTCTGTTAGGGCGGGCAACTTTCTCCACAGGTGTAACTATCAAACAAGAAGTGTCACCATTATGAATATCCTTACAATGCCTAGAGACAGAAGAAATGTTGCGTGTATAAAACATATTTTGATGAGACATAGGTGTTATACGTGCTCCTGATATGTGTTCCGCAATCCTGTGTTTAAGAGCACGTTTGGTGCTGCCTATATATTGCAATGAACAGATGGTACATACAACAGAGTATACCACGTAGGTGGTGTTACAGTTAATAAATGACTTTATTTTATAATCGGTATGAGTGGATACAGAGGAAACTACATTAGTTTTTTGTATGTATTTACATATGTTGCATCGTGCAGAAGCACATTTGTAACTGCCTTTGTTAGTGAGCCAGGTTTGAGATGTCTGCGCTGAGTTAAACAAATTTGGGGAAAGCATGTCACCTAGAGTAGCTGAGTTTCTGGCAGAGAAACGACAGCCCGTTCTCAATATGTCAAACAGGATAGGATCCTGAAACAAAGTAGGAAGATGTTTTTTTATAATTTGTGTTACTTGGTTATATTGGCATGTAAAGTCTGTGGTGAAGGTAACTTGACTAATGGTTTTATCAATTTGATTGTTTTTTGTGGTAGTAGTGGAAGAACGATCTTTGTGTAATAAATGGGCTCTAGTTTTTTGTTGTATATGATTTCTGGTGCGCTTTATATGAGTTTTGTTATAGCCTCTGTCAGCCAAACGTTGAGATATTGAAGCAGATGTAAGTTCATATTGCTCCTCTTGTGTGCAAATGCGTTTAGCTCGAATAAATTCCCCTTTCGGTAGATTTCTGAGTACATGAGGGGGGTGACAACTTGTGGCATATAAGAGAGTATTGCCTGAGGTGGGTTTGTGATATAAATCGCAACTGACTTTGTGATTCTGCATATCAGCTGTTAAATACAGGTCCAAGAATGAGATGGTAGTGGAAGAAACAGTGTAAGTGAAACGTATATTATATTGGTTCGTGTTAAGATATTCCATGAAAGAAGATATATTGGGGGTCATTTACTAAGGGCCCGATTCGCGTTTTCCCGACGTGTTACCCGAATATTTCCGATTTGCGCCGATTGTACCTGAATTGCCCCGGGATTTTGGCGCACGCGATCGGATTGTGGCGCATCGGCGCTGGCATGCACGCGACGGAAATGGGGGGGGGGGCGTGGCCGAACGAAAACCCGACGTATTCCGAAAAACCGCCGCATATAAAAACCGAAAATGTGTCGCTTGGGAAGCGCTTACCTTCACCTGGTTCAGCTCGGTGTATTCCGGCGCATTCTGATGATTTTCAGCGCAGCAGCGCCACCTGGTGGACGGCGGAGGAACTACCTTCATAAATCCCGTCCGGACCCGAATCCTGTTCAGAGAACGCACCGCTGGATCGCGAATGGGCCGGGTAAGTAAATCTGCCCCATTGTCTCTATCATCCGACCAAATTATAAGACAGTCGTCTATGAAACGACCATAGTATTCAATGCAATGGGCAAACGGGTTATTGTCAGTAAACACAAAAAATTCTTCAAACCATGACATAAATAGATTAGCGAAGGATGGAGAAAACCTTGAGCCCATGGGGCAACCTTACTTCTGTAAAAAAAAAATTTGGATCAAAAGAGAAATAATTATTAGTTAACAGAAATGACAATAAATCCAGAATATAACCAATTTGGGATTTCGGAAATAAACTATATTTGTCCAAATGGTACTCTATAGCTTGGATGGCCAAATGATGGGGAATACATGTATATAATGAAACTACATCGCAAGTTAGCCAATTAAAATTTTTTTTTTTTTTGTTCCAGATAACAGAGTCCATGATTTTAAGGATTTCAAAGGAATCTTTGACGAAAGCTGGTGTCCTGGCCACAAACGGTTGAAGTATAGTGTCCAGCCAAGTGGAAGTCGATTCTAAAAGTGAACCAGATCCAGATATGATGGGACGCATGGGGGGGAGGGAAAACCTCTTTGTGATATTTCGGTAATGCATAGAAAATAGCCGTGTTGGGGAACTTGGGAATGAAGGTGTCCTTGACTTTCTCATTGAAGATGCCCAGAGACTTGCCCTCTGCTATTAGAGTGGACAATCTGATAGTGATATTAGGTGTTGGATCGGATTTCAATGGTACATAAACTTCTTTGTCATATAGCAGTTTTCTGCATTCTTGAGCATATAGTTCTTTGTCCAGAGCTAGAATGGAGCCGCCCTTGCCCGATTGTCTGATTGTAATATATGGGTTATTTTTAAGATCTTTAATTGCTTTCCATTCTGATGGTGAAACATTATTCTTATTTGTAATTGCTGAGGATTTTTCATGTAGTTCGTCTATCTTCTCGGACCGCCTGAAGTTATACACTTGCGGACAGCTTGGGTTCAAATCGGTTGTTATGTTATGTTTTTTTATAAAACAGCTCTCCCTCTTTCTCGTCTAACCAGAGAGATGTCACTTGCGTTTGCCTCTTGACATCTAACAGAGCGGAGGTTCTTTATTGGTTTTCCTTAATGGATATCTCACGATGAAAACTAGAAGTCCATATGGTTTAAATCTTAAAAATGATTTGATGTACCTGTATTGACATTATTTATGTGATACTTGCAGTCTCTATTGTGTTAGTGCTTTTTTCCTCTTTAACCAATTACTATCGGATGTAATCAATGACGTGCATACCTCCCACTTCCGTTTCTTTATATGTCTCCCATTGTCACATTGAAATTTAGACTATGATTAAGAGCATGTTATAGCTCGAAACGCGTCAGATTTTTCTACTTTGGATCCTTTTTTAACTTTTTATATGATGAAATAAACGTGAAGTTTTACTCTACTAATGCCTGAACACATGCCTGCCTGGTTGCTGGATTCCACCGTTTTCTCCTTGCTGCATCCATTTCTGACTCGGCTCAGTATATCCGTGCACCGGCGTCTACAACTCGTGGCTATAGGGTGAGCTGAGAAAAATCTTTTTCTTCTTTTTGTAACGCTTACAGATGACTATTATAGCCAGGGGCTAAACCTCACTAAATTATCATCGCCCATAGAGTTTGACTAGAAGTCACAGTGGACAGATAGGTCTCTTTGTAACTATGGGTTGTATGCATGTCGGGTGTTCCTAAACGGGTTGGCCACTCTTTTACATAAATTGCCCATATGGCTTTACTGCCTTAATAATAATCCCTGAATGTTCATCAAGTTATCCAGCATTCCTTCTACTTACTTTAGTGTTATCTGCTATCGTTGTTTACATGTTTAAATACTGATGAATAGGAGGGGCTGAGACAGGATCAGTTTACATCATATTGGAACTTATATTACTGTTTGATTATTTGTTATTCAACTACTCATGGCGAAAAAGTGGTGATTTGGACATTTGGGCGTTATGTTCCGTTAGGGTACACAGCCAGGTATAATCTTTTTACATTGTGATAGGATGGGTATTTTGGGACGTGGCGACACCTAACACGTTTATTATTTTTACTGTTTATTTTTATATGTGTTCTATGGAAAGGGGTGGACAGGATTAGAACATCTGCACAGATTTGCTAGTAGTTTATACACTCTCATAAGGAAATGCTGAGACTGGGTGCTTGATCCCTGTCATCAATAAAGCAATGAGTTACATCTAAATATTCACACCCTTATATGATGAAATGACTGGCAGACACTGCTGGCTGTATGAAGGATTACATCACATGAGGCATGCAAGACTGATCAGAGGACTATGAAACGAGCTTAACTTTCATTGAACCACAAGATCATTTTACTATTTCGACATCACTAAATATGTTATAAGTTCAGGGCAGGACACATGATAGCGGGTAATGTCAAAATCTGAAATATTTACCCACTTTGCTGTCCTATTCTGAAAGAAGTAAATAATCTATCAATCATTCTCTTGACTTTTGAGAAATAAATCTGCCAACATTTCTTGATTCACTGTGAGATTAGAATTTCCATTAAATAAAGTCATCCATTTACATTCACAACCAGATCTGAAAATGCAGGTTGAAATTTAATAAAACATCAGTTTTCAGAATAAGAGGTAGACAAGCCATTGAAATTGCTGTTCAACAATTAGTTTGTGTAGAAGCCATATACTGTAGGATAGGATCACATTTCTTCATGAAATACCAAAGAAGCCATGTACAACAGTTTTACTTTTTGTAAATACAAGGTTGGGCTAGAAGAACGTGACTGACCACAGTCCCCTAAGCATCATAGTTTACAGTCCGAAGCTGCTTTTCTGTGCAGAAGAAGGGACTCAATGCATCATATCACTACGACACATGGAGACCAACCAGAGCCATGTACTTCTAGTTTTAGTCACCTGTTTCAATTTTTGCTGCATTTCCAAATCAGTTTTACAGAGAAACACAGTGCCATAGCAGCATTGTGAAAATTCAGGCTAAAAGGACACCAAAATGAAGCACACTGATAACATGTCATGCTCCTCAGAATGCTGAACATCACTGGCCAAAATGCCACAAATTTTAGGACACTTTCACAAACCATGCACAGTAGTACACATTTTTTTTTCTGGTCGCCAAACAAAGGCCTGTTTGTTCAGTTTTTGCATTGTATTGAACTCCATTTTTGCCTCACTTCTCAGCCATCTTCAGTAAAAACAGCTCCTGTGTCTTCCATATGTCATGTGATAACTGATAAGCTGAGAGCAATCTGCAAAAAATGAAGACCCATACGCTTCAATGGGAAGGCATCAAATGCAAAAAATGGCTCAGAACAGGACAAGACTGCACAGAGGATGCAAACACAGCAATAAGAACAACACCATCAATGGGTATTGAGTCCATTAAACAAAATAGAGACCCAATTTACCAGCAAATACATGGGCTAGGAAATGGACCGAAAAAACTTGTGTGCTTGCGACCTAACCTGAAGTTAATGGAGGTAATTGATCTTTAGTCCGCTTTTGCACCTGTTCAATTTATGTGTTTTGGGCTAGTTTTATTTATCTTAAGATGAGGATATATGTGGCATTTTCATTTAATGGTTTATGCAACTTAAAAAAAGTCACACAAAAGTTGCAGTTGCAGCGGTCTACATGCCTGTATCCCCTCATACATTCACTCTCCTCCACACCTTCCCCCACCCCTGTGGCTTTCTTACGCAAATTTTTATGAACTGCAGAAGGTTGTGTTATTAATAAAATGGTGCACATATTATACCCATCTTAAAGTAACCTTTGTTATAAGTTTGGCTTATAGATATATTGGGTCACTGTTGTGTGAGGGAGTGTAAAATGTGTGTGTGACATTTTTTTTTTTTTAAATTGGCACACCCCGCAGATTTAACTTTCCCTTTGATGCATCTTTTGATGAAAATACACATGAATGTATATATAAACTTTATATATACACACACAGAAACGTCTGGATTTGTCAATATTTTAGTAGAAATGTTGAATGTTCAATTAATTTTTACATTTTATCCGTTTGCTGCATGAAGGTGGTTGTAAAAAAAAATTAACAGAATAGGAGCTGCTTTTTTTTTTTTTACTTGGTGTGTATTTTTAAACACATTTGTGGATTGCAACCACAATTGTAAATTTTTTTTGATGTTGTGTGTTTTGGTCCATATAATCTGCTCACTGACCTCCAATTTGATGTGAGTTTTATGTAAAAATGTCAGGTGCTAAATCAAGACAAATGCAATTGCCAGCTTTCAAAAAAATATATAGGTTAAGGGTGACTTTACTTTTTAATGTGTTTAATTGCCATTTTTTTCATGTTGTGATGGTCTTAACATTTGTAGCTGAAAAGAAGATTGTGTTATTTCAGTTTTGGTGATCATATGATTTATTCATGTATACTGATCTAAGAACTATACAAAATGTTCATATTACATTTAGGAAGTGTAAAACAAAAATATTTTCTGTTTGGAGCAATATTTTGCCATCAAATCTATTTTTGCATTTTTTATACAATTTTACACTTTGCATCAAAATTGCATGGTGGTTTGTTGGGGGTTTAATATAATTCTTTGTGCTGTAATTTAGATTATTTGTACACATCAAGATTGGAAAAATTGCTCTGGCCAATAAAGTGACAACATTTTCAGACATGCCTGGTAGGGAGAGCATTACATTTTATCAATTATACACGAGATATTAGGCTACTGAAATGTTAAGTGGCAGTCCTGTTTCAGCAAATATTTGTGGGATAAAAAGTTATACAATTTTTCAAAATACCTTTTGTATTAATTCCTCATGGTTTTCTAGATCTCCACTTGCCGCATTGTATAGAAAGCTTTTTTTCCACAACACCACGACGGCACCAACCAGAGAGAGGAAACCAGGGAGGATGTAGGCCGTGTGACACGGCCGATATTCCCCCAGCATGATGCAGAGTAGCCGCCAGCGTGACCGGAAGTGGACCGGAGTACTTCCAATTCACTCTGTGACGTACGGAATCTGAAGAGATCTTGGACGAACGAACCAGTGGGAACCCAGAGTTATTAACCCTCCTCCTGGGATTTATTTTACTGCCTCTATGCTGGAGCGAAGGGTCGGGGGGCTAAAGTACAAAATGTGGAAAGCTGGTGTTTCCTGTGTTAGCCAGCAAGATGGCAGATAGACGTGAAGCTCCTGAGCGCCTAAGATCCCAGAATCTGGTAACTTAAGAAGTGGTGAGGGTTTTTCATTAAGGTATTCACACCTCTATTTTGATGGTAATCTTCTAACATTTTTAGGGAGAAGAGGTTCCTAAAAAGGCTATTAAAAAAAACGTACCACAGAGAGTGCAGAATCTTTGGAAGAAAATTACCATCAAATTATGAGAAAAGTGCTTGTGCTGGAAAAATAATTACTCTCTCCGATCCAGTATTAGGGAAGAGGTTCAGGTGACTGTCAAAAATGTTATTGATCCAAGACCCTCCTCAGTAGTCATGCATGCAGACTCTGTGGGGGGAACTTTCAAATTCAGAGGAGGAGGGAGAGAAAAGAGACGAGAGAACTTCCTCAGTCACAGATGAAAAGCTATCAGGGCATCCATTATTTATAACAGAGGACACAGAGCATTTACTAAGAATGGTTAGACCTTCTATGGATATTGAAAAATGTCCTGGACATTATGTTTGAGGGAAAAACTTACATTTCCCATTCATAGTAACATATCAGCTCTAATTCACAGAGAGTGGCAGAACCCTGTGGCTCTTCTCTCCCCTTTGAAGACATAAACTCCTTAAAAGACTCTATACATAGGAAAGTGGAAGGGTTCCTTAAAGGACACCTGTCATCAGGTCTGTGTCACTATTTCTGTCACCTCAACCTGTTGGAGCAGCTCACAAGGTTCCCATCCCAGCCTTTATCTAGTTATTTCATACATTAATCATTATAAAATAATCTATTCTTTATTATATAAATGAGGCTGGTCACATGGTCAGAGGCAGTGATGTCACCCCTCCCCTCTCCTCCCCCTGCTCATGTCTGTGTGTAATGTATAGTAAAGCATTGCTAGTGTCTGTGCTGCTGACATGCTGCATCCTCCTAATACACATGTAAGAGACACAGACATCAGCTACACAAGTACCTGACATGTTCTGCAATACATGGCATATAACTGTTGTATCTCTCCTAAACACACAGGCTGCAGGGGGCATGGCCACCAGCAAGCACATGCAGCTGTCAGTCAAGCACTGGGGGGTGTGGCTGTACCTCCCACTCATGAATAAGCTGGACAGCTTAAATATCCTAATGACTCATTGGACATTTAACAGGTCATTTGCATACAGCTTTAGGACCTCATTGCTTAGGTTTACAGGCATGTAGAGGGCCAATGAAGGGATAGAGGCAATGTTCTCTAATGCAAGTTTATGAAAATATATTTAGTTTAGGGGGGTAATTTTGGATGACGGGTTCTCTTTAAAGAGAAGCCGCCAGGCAAAATAACCCCCTAAAAATATATTTTCATAAACTGCCATTAGAGAGCATTGTCCCTATCCTTTCATTATCCCTCTACATGCCTGTAAATTTAAGCAATGAGGTCCTAAAGCTGTATGCAAATGACCTGTGAAATGTCCAATGAGTCATTAGCATTCTTTCATAAATTCTGCTGCATGATGGTCTACCCCCTCCCCCACTTTCTTTAAACACTATTGGTTAGATGTGGTGTGTTCTCTTGATCTTTCTTTTGGGAGAAATGTGCTCTCCTCCATTATCCCTCCTTAATATTTCTGTCTGAAAAACGTTCTGGTTAGTGCAGTCGTGGTACTGGGGAAAATCGTAGTTTAAAAAAAAAGTTACTGACCGCTAATGAGGTTTCCTCGAACCACAACAGCACCTAGTATATTCCCACCCTGGTGTTTTCTTACTTATTTTCTTGGTGATAATTTATGGGTGTCGCAAAAAAAAAAAATTTTTTTTGGTACCGTAATACTACTAACAATAAGGCTCTTCTAAGTCTCTGTAACCACTAAGGCAGAATAGGGGGAGCGTGGTTTTTATGCTCAGGTTTCCTGTCCCTGGGGGCGGATCCCTCTCTCTGACTGGTGCCATCGTGGTGCGAGGAAACCATTACCGGTGAGTAACTACAGTTTTGTTTTTTTAAATTTCACCGAATAGAAATTTGCCCATAGTCATGTGATGTAACATCAGAGTAAGCGGAGCTGTGTTATATTGAGCCATGTACCTGGGTTAATACATCACACAACTCCTTACTCCAATGTAACGAGCCATGCGTCACATGACTGGACAGATTTCTTTCCACTGGAAATCAATTTATACAGAAAAGTATTTTGGAAAATTGTACAACTTTTCATTATAAAAATATTTGATGAAACCCCTTTAAATCTTGCCAATTGCACTCTTAACCCCTTAACGCTGAAGCCACTTTTCACCTTCCTGACACAGCCCATTTTTTAAAATCTGACATGTGTCTATTTAAGTGGTTATAACTTTGGACAACATTGTACTTCCTGTTGGTTGAGAAATTTAATCAATATATTTAGTATAAATGGAAATTTGGCTAAATTTTTGAAAAAAACAATGTTTTCCAAATTCAAAATTTTCTACTTTTTGGAAAGTTGGTCATATCACTAAAATAACTTGATAACTAACATTTTCCATATGTCTGCTTTAACTTGGCATCATTTTTCAAACATCTTTTCCTTTTTTTAGGATGTTAGGAGGCTTATAACTTTAGGCGCAATTTTTCAGATTTTCACGGAAATCATCAAAACCTACTTTTGGAGGGTCAATTTAGTTAGAAGTGATTATCAATGGTGTCTGCAGTGAAGCTTTATTGTTAATCCTTGTTTCCAAAATTATAAAAGTCCTTTCTCACAGGAAAGAAAAAAATACTTATAATACTAGTTATGCACTTATAAAATAAACCAATTTCGGCTTGCATACCTACAACACCTATTTTGTACATAACTGGGGACTGTCTGTAATTGCTTTTCTAATAATTTCAGACAAATTTCTCCTCGGCTTTCTGTGTGTCATGTTCAAGGCGGTACACACAAGGATACCACACTACTTTTTTTTTCAATCTTTACTAGGGGTACCATCATATGGGATCAATGATTTAAACAGAAATGATTTAAACAATTTTGTCCCCATAGTTCCTCATCTTTGAGGCTATGCTCCGCATACATGGTCAGTATCAAGTTTCGTTTAAATTTGGGGTAGTTTTACATGAAAACCAGCAGTATGTATGATCTATATCCAGTTTCGGCTTACGTGCTGCACAACACCTGAAATAGAGTACCTGATCATGTGGGGGCAGCCTGGGAGTGCCCATAAGTGGTGTGACCCAGCAGCAGCAGTGTTTGTGGTAATTTGCCTGGCAATTAGGCCTGTCACAGGTGGTCGTTTACCTCATTTGTACATAAGGTTTAAAGTGTTGTTGGGGATTAAATTATTTTTGTACTATTAGCCTCTGGTGATGTAAAAAAAAGATGTTTTTCTTACCTTGATCCTTGCCTCCGCTGTAGTGTGATTACACTTGTCACCTGTTTTTGTATACCGAGGTATAATAGTTATGTGACAACCACATGCAAACTTGATATATCCTTATTTAGGCTGTATTTCGACAAGTTTATAAATGAATACATGTTATATGTCATGTATGTGCTTAAGGGCTAGTGCATATTTCAGTTATTCTATCAGTTTGTGGTGCACAATAACTCATCCAAAAAATCTGAAAGAATAATAGAACAAGTCATAATACTGCCGTTAGTATTCACTAATCTATATTAAAGATTATCTTTCAGGTGAATTTTTAAACTATAGCTAAATGTGTAACTATTCCCTTATTGCAGATGAGATACCAGTTAATAAATAACCAGACTGGGTCATTCATTTTATTACCTTTACTCTAGATGCTGATATCTTTGTTTCTGTTTTAGGTGCCTGATAGTATATTTGAATGCAGAAGAAAGTGTCTAACTAGTGCCACCGAGTGGTGAGACCCACCCTAGCCATCCATGCTAGACCTTCTAAGATAACTTGGAATGTGATTTAAGAATAAAGTAAAACTAGAAACATTTCCATAAGGAAAAGCAACCCATGTACCAGAAGGGGCTTTGCCTTTCCATGTAGAACCGAGTATTGGTTGGCTGAGAGTGATGGATTCAAGAAGAACATGGAAAGTAATTTTAAAATGCAGTGACCATACCTGTAGCACCTAGGCTGAGAGCAAGATGCGTTCTGGAAGGGTTGCCGAAGCAAATTTCCCATTTCCTGTTCGTCCTAAGGCAGCACATACACAAGGGACATAAGTAGCAGTACCAACCAAGGTGGGATTTGTTGAAGGCAGCCTGGATCACCCCACTGCCGACACCACTGCAGCCAGGATGTCCAGGCGATAGTGTTTTTTAAATAATATTTGGGGTTGCTAATGTTGCAGCCTTACATAGTTTTACTTTATTACATATTTGTTCCAAGGATATGTTAGATCTTTCAGCGCATGAGGCAGAGGTTGATCTGTTTGATGTGCCCTTATCCCTGCAGAAGGTTCAATACCTATCTTTTTCTTGTTGGAGGGGAGGAGGTTGGAAGTTTGGAATCTGGCAGAGTAGAGCGTCCCTATGAGCAGCATCAGATTAAATAGTGGCGGCAATCTCTAGGCGTGTGACACTCTTCCAGAACCAACTATAGCAACGCCAAAAGCCTGGGAGACCTCAGAGGGAGATGGATTGGAAGTGCGTCAGAGGCAGGGTTCAAGTAAGCTGCGTGCTGGGGATTGTTAAACAAGGTAACACCAGCACTAGATAATGACAGTAGGGAGAAAATCAATCCCAACCAACTGTATTTTACATGGGAGAGTATCATCCCAGAAGAGACAAACAAAAAATGTATCCTATCCTTATCTCACTCCCTCCTATATGCCTTGGTATCTTGTAATTATACAAATTGATTTATGCTGTAACCAACAGTAGGCTGACATCAAGTGAAAAGAACTCAGTACTCATGGGAAGCCACCAGGGTAAATGTAAAAGCAGTCTTCATTATTAGCATCTCAGGAACAGTACAAACCCAATGTGCAAACGATTAACGTGTTTCAACGCTATGCGTCTTAGTCATGATCTTGTCATCCAAATGACACCTCCCCTGTCAGTACCTGTCCAGCAACCGCGCAACCACAACCAAGCTTGGCGCCAGCTGTCAGACAAGTTAGGTGGTGGCGAACTCACCCTGTGATGTCCCTGCGGGCTAAGGCCCTGCCTAAAGCAGATGAACCGCCCTGGAAAGGGCGAACCCATAATCAGGAACCTAACTGACAGTCCCTGAGTGACCCTACAAGTAACAGGAAAAACTCCTTGTCTGGCAGCTGCTGGATGGTGGATGGTGGTAACAGAAACCGACACAAGACAGATAGGAAGGTGGGGTCACACTAGGAGATAAACGGTACTGAGGGACAAACCGATACAGACAGACAAGCGTAGTCAAACAAACCGGGTCAAAACAAAGATGGCGGCAAAGGTACAGAATCAAATAGCAAATAGAATGGTCAGTAGGCAAAGCAGAAGTCAATACACAGAATAGCAAGAAACGCAATGGCAAGAGCACTAGATACACAGATAGACTGCAATAACCAGCAACATATGAAGGGCCGGGCAGAATTTAAGGCAGAAATGGACACTACCTCCAGCACTGACTGTCTCAGGCGTCCATCACTTAAACCGCAGCTGCAGGCAAAATGATTACAGAGACACACTCAGCTTTCCCAGGATCAGAAATAGAGCTGTCAATCACAGGCAGCTCTGGGTGTGGTTTTCCAGCAAGAAGCCTGAAACCTGATCCCATCAATACAATTTGCGAGTTCTGACATCCCCTTTATTCTTTGGATTGGAGTGATTACGGGTATACCAAATTCATATAGTTTTTATATAATGACACAGACGTTACACTGAGGCATTTTAACAGCCTGTAAAGCCAGATCAAAGAGAGGCTAGGGTAGCCCTTGGGGCTCATTAGCATACTTTTGAAAGCTGATTTTAGAAGGAAAGGAGCAACGGATAACAAATATAAGAAGTTTACTACATTCACATTTCCTGGCTCTATGAGTAAGTGTCCTTGGTTTATCATTATGGATTTTTTTAGGGCTAAATGGATGTGTTACTGACAAAAAAGGGGTTAAGCCTTAAGTCACTGTCAGGATGCGGGATCTGTGGATCCTCTGGACCACCGTGAGAGGTGGTACTAGCCGACACCTCGGACCGGAATCTAAGTTGCACTTGGTCTTCACCAGAGCCCACAGCGAATCGGGATGGTCTTGCTGCAGCAGGGTACCACCAGGTCGTTCCACAGGTGCGACTAGCCCGCGGTGGCAGCCGAGGTCGAGGTACCTTTGCAGGAGACAGTCTCGTGGTAAAGTTCAGGCACAGGGTCAGGGCAGGTGGCAGATATGCAAGGTCAAGTCCAATCCGGGGTCAGCAACAGGAGGTTCAGGCCGATGGGAACGGGAACACAGGAACGGACTGGAACACATGGGAGCAGGAAGGCAGGAAAACACAGGAGCGTGGGAACAGGAACACGGGAACTGGAACGCAGGAATATCGCATAAGCACAAAGATCCGGCAGGGAATGCTGGGAGATGCCGGCCTTTATCCATTTCCTGAAAAGGCCCAGCAGCAATTAGCGGTGCACTGGTCCTTTAAATTTTCTGAAGCCGGTCGTGCGCACGCCAAAGGAGTCGGTACCACGTGCATGGCCGATGGATGGGAATCAGGAATTGGGAGACGTAAGACATGGCGGGGGGCACTGGGGCACACCGAGGATCACGGATGAGCCCGTGACCCGAGACATGGGTCACGGGAGCACCCGTGACAGTCACAAAATATCTTAAATGGGACATTCCCATGAAGACAAGATTCTTAAAGCGTAACTAACCAAAATAGTTTTAGCACAGCTGGATAGAGCCTTTGACAACAATTCCAATGCTGCGTTCTTTCCAGTCAGAGATATATCTGATATATTTAACATTAATTTGTATTAAATCAGATTCAGCTATTCCTGAATTGGGTGAGCACTTCCTAGTTACTTCCTAGCTACTTCTAGAACAGCATATTTTTAATTGGCCGATCTGGAGCATGTGAGGAGTCACATGCTTGTGTCATCACTGAAGGTCTTTTGCCAGAACACTACTTTCAAATGATGCAGGACAGCATGTTTGTAATTGGACGACTTGAAACATGAGCATGCTTGTGACATCACCCAAGGTCCTATTTTTTTCCATTTCTCTACTACTGACACTCCCAAAAAACCTCCTGTCGCCTCTAGCTGTTCTATACAGTCTCCCATAATTACCAGGAAGCATGGCATATGGATATTAGCAGGGGAGGCAAAGTAATACCTCTGCTAGCTGCTAAACACTTGCAGATAGCTAATGGAGTAAATTAGAGAATTACTTATTTTTGCTTAGTGCAGAGTTAGGCAAAAGTTTTTATATTTTACAATTGTACTTTATACTCAGGAAAACAAAATAACAGATTCTCTAATTCACTATTATTAAAAATACAGAATTTCACAGATATAATTCCAACCTGAGCCCCGGCATCCAACTTTTAATCTTCTGATTATGGCCAGGTAGTGAAGACTCTTTACATGAATATTTTCTCCTCTCTGCACAATGCAGTGTGCTCTCTGCCTCCAGCCCCTCCCCCCTCCCTGCATTACAAGGCCAGCTCACACACAGACACTTCCTGCCGGCAAGCAACAGCGAAGGCTTATTCTACAAGTCACGGACAAGATAAGACCTTTAAAGCATGTGAAGGAGGTTTAGCAGAACTGACTGTGTGTGTTATAGCTTACAGTTTGTCATTGTGTGTTATATCCATCTCATTGATCTCATCATCTCTTATCTCCGATCTATCTCATCTCTCTTCTTTATGTGCCAGATACTAGTGAATGTTCAGAAGCTAAATGAAAGTGTAGATAAATCTATACCCAGATTATCTAAGCACATTGTCAGCACACAGCATCTCATAGCTCAGAGGGATCATAATGTGGCAGCTTAGAGAGTTCACACTCTAGAATTTTACACTGACTAAGGGATAAGAGCTAAAACAGCAATAAAACTGTAACTTAAAGGGGTTAAAATTATCTTTATTGCATAAACATGACAAATGTATTAAAAGTGGAGAACTTTCTTTCATGGGGTTAAAGGGACCAAAAGCAATTGTATAACTAACTCAAAGGCTTTCCCATGGGCAGGTGTGGGCAATTCCTTTATTATGTTATTCTTAATTAAGCAGATAAAAGGTCTGAAATTAACTTGAGATGTGACTCTTGGAAGACTTTGCTTTGAAGGAAACATGGTCAACGGAGCTCTTCACGCAGGTAAAACAAGCCATATTTAAGTTGCAAAATCGAAAAAACCCATCTGAGAAATTACTACAATATTAGGGGTGGAAAATCTACAGTTTGGTACATCCTGAGAAAGAAATAAAGCAGTGGTGAACTCATCAATTGTGCTGTTCTCCTCAGTTATACATATATATTGTTATTCAACTGTTCATATTACTGCATTCTGTTCTGCCCCCATTCTTGTTATATGTGACGTATATTGATGCTATGCTGCCATCTGCTAGTCAGGATGTATATGCGCTCCCTACGCTCGTTTTTTTCTAACTGGGTGTGGTTTTGTAGCCCTGTTCCCTGGTTATTTTCTGCCATTTTAGGTTGCCTGTAACTGGGAACACACATGTTTTGGGCTATTCAAGTATCAATTTCTGACCAGCAGCGACAGGTGTCAGTATTACAGCAGCAAGGTGTCAGCAACAAGTATCATCTACAAGCGTCATCAATCATCAACAATTGCAGTGGGACCACTATACTTTATCAGTGACTACAGCTGTATCTGAGGTTAATAAACCAAGTAGATAAGAGTTACTGCATCTTATCTACTGCATCTGAGCTCTGGTCCTGTCTGCTCTACATTCTGGATACGAAGGTAGGAAAGTTTCCCAGTTACTATCTGTCAGCCAGTTACACCTTCAATCGCCTCTTGTGGAGACAGAACATCAATGCTAAAAAGAACTGGACACCCATGGAAGACAACAGTGGTGGATGATCATAGAATAATTTCTGTGGTGAAGAGAATCCCCTTCACAGCAGCCAACCAAGGATGTAGGAATCAATATCCAAATCTACCATAAAGAGAATAATGTATGAAAGTAATTACAGAGGGTTGACTGCACAGTGCAAGCCACTCATAAGCCTTAAGAATAAAAAGACTAGATTGGACCTTGCTAAAAACTAAAATCTAAAAAAGCCAGCACAATTTTAAGAGAACTTTATTTGGACAGATGAAACCAAGATCAACCTCTACCAGAAAGTATGGCAAAGGCATAGGACAGCTCATGATAGCACACCATCTGTAACATATGGCAGAGGTAGTTTTACAATGATGTGACACAGAACAGAAACAGTCGGATTAATTCTGGGGTATTCTGAGACATACCGTACTGGGGCACATTTACTTACCCGTCCGGAGGAGTTCCCGAAAGTGCATTGGCCGACGACAATGCACTGTGCTGCTATTCACTAAGATCGTGTGCCCGATATCCTGCACGTGTCGCTTCCCCACTCAGGTCTGCTAGAGTTCACTATCTTCTTCCTGGTGTATGTAAGTGCATTGGTTGCTACACAATTTTAATCTTAAATTCCGCGCTCAGTCCTAATAAGTCGGATTGTCCGACGCCTCCCACCTCCCCCCATTGCATGAAATCCGGCGCCGCTACACCAAAATCCAATTGCATGTGACACAATCCCCTTCTAAAAACCTGTCCCAGCGGCACAAATCCCGAAAACCATGAACAATCCGACGGAAATATGATCTGCGGACCCTTAGTAAATAAGCCCGACTGTCTGCTCAAATACAGCCAAATTGATTGGTTCGTTGTTTCATAATACAGATGGAAAATGGCCCAAAACATAAATCCAAAGCAACCCAGCAGTTTATTAAAGAAAAGAAGCAGAATATTCTTGAATGGCTTAGTTATTCACCCATTTGAGCATGCATATACGACCTTCACACACGTGCAGCACAGGTGCACTGAAGAGAGCAGAGAAGTAGAATGAGAGCACAAGCTGTTGATCACCCGTGCTCCACTCCACTAACATAGAAGGATGATGTCTGCACATGAGCAGCCTTGGCAGATGTCTTCCTTGCTGTTTCGCTATTGCAGTGCACCAGCACTGCACTTGTTTGAAAGACGTCAAGTGCGGCCGTTAGGGAACCGTGAATCATAGCCGCGCTTTGGATGAAGCAGTCATGTGACTCCCCAGCAACATCCATTTTATGGATGGACAAAGGACCAGAAGTGATCTCCATCCAATACTATAAATAATAGTTCCTCAATCTTGTTCTAGAGGCTTTTGGCATTATGGTACAACAGCTTTGTTAGCGTTTCAATAACAATATTCCTTTGGTTCCTATTAAATAATCTTAATCCCACACCCCTTTAACCGGTTACATTATTTATTCCCATTTCTCTTTATACACTGCCATGCTCTGTAACTGCACTGCTCTGTAACTGAAAATAGTCGCTCGTGTATTCTAATAGGCATCAGAGTGTCTGATCATAATCATGAGGTCACTTGAGTGAAATTTGTTTGAGCATGTAGTACTTGATAGGAACTTTGAGAAACAGAGCTCTGGTCCGCAGGTAGATCAGTTTTGTCTATAATTTTTATTTTGTACTTTCGCTTTGCTCATTGCATTACCACTCCTGACCACTAAGTGGCAGTGCAGCTTTAGAAAATATATTGCATCAAAAAGCAGTCTGCACAGAGATAAGTTCTTAGTGTTTTGGTTAAACATATATAAATTTTTTTAAACAGGCTGTCTTACCTTATATTTTATTTGTATGACTTTCCTTAAAATATTATTAACCCCTACCTACTGATGCCCTTTTTTGTTTTTTGCATTTTCGTTTTTACTGCACGGTGCTGTATGTTTGGTTTTTTTCGTAACAAATTTTACTTCTTAGTGAGAGTATTTAATTTTTCATGCCATATACTAGGAGGCCAGGAAAAAATTCCAAATGTGGTTAATTTCTTGCAGACAATGGGGCTCATTTACTAAGTGTCCGAATAATGCCGCATGTTCGTCGATTTTTTTCAGTTTTCACATTGGATTGTGTCACATTAGTGCCAGCTTGCATGCGACAAAAATCAGGGGGCGTGGACGTCAGACAACCCGAATGATTCGGACAAAACGCAGAATTTAAAAAGCAAATTGTGTCACAAGATCAGCACTCACATGCACCGGGAAGAGGAAGGTGAACTCCAGCGGACCTCAGCGGGGGAAGCGACAGATGCAGGAAATTGGACGCATGATCTTAGTGAATCGCGGCAGACCCCAATCCTCGTCGGACAACGCACGGCGGGGATCGCGATGGGACGGGTAAGTAAATGTGCCCCAATGTTTTTATTGCTTTCACTGTGCACTACAAATCACACCTCCCCTTTATGCATTTCTTCTGACTTATCCCTATCCTATAATTCTCCCTATCCATCATATTTGTGAGCTTAGAGAACGTCACCCAGTTGGCGGGAGTTATATAGGGTGGTTGTCAGGTAGGCAGGGACAGTACAGTTAGGGGTTCAATCTCCCTTTCCCAGCTCTGGACCTATTGGACATACTTTTTGCATTTCTTCTAAACTTTATGTGGGCCATGCAGATGTGCCTCAGTTTACAGCACAAATGTTGGATGATGTAGGGTTTTTAGAGAGGAAGAACTGTTAGGGCAGCACTGAAGAAGATGCAGCTTTGCAATGCGGTTCTCTGTGGATAAAAGCAATGCCAGGGATGCAACTTTTCGATTAACATCAGGCATCAAAATCATTTTTTTTTTTAATCTTTTTTTGCATTACAGTACATTGGAAGGACAATTAGACCTATAAAGGAAAGAATTTCAGAGCATTTAAGGAACTTTAAAAACGGTTTGGAGACTCATTCTTTATCAAAACATTTCAAAACAATACATAACAAAAATTCTACACAATTAAGATTTTGTGCAGTACAGTCTATTGAGAAGGACTGGTGAGATGGCGATTATATTGCTAAAATGTCCAAGGCTGAGTCAAGGTTCATTTTTGAATTTGAAACCCAAGGGTTTGAATGCAGAGTTAAAAATCTTTGGTTTTCTATAAATGGATGGGGTGCATCGAGACACAGGTCACAATAGTCAGGCTGTATACAGCACTTGTGTCCCCCTTCCCACCCCCCCCCCCCCCCCCCCCCCCCCCCGCCACCCCCACTAAATATTAAAACGCCAAATATCCAAATATGAAATACCTATATATACCAATAATATCTATAGAAAATAGTATTTGCGGAACTCATACCATGATTTGTAAAATAAAGGGAGATACAGGTAATATATTTGTAATCCTTACTTTAAAGGAATTGTAAAATCTAGATTCAGCATACAATGTTGGTGCACAAGGTGTGGACTCATGAAGCTGTTCCGCATGGATCTACACTTTATATAACATCATTTACCAAAAAATTGGTCAATATATGTGGTTTTATTTTATACAGAAAAGTTCTCCATTTAAAGAAACTTTATTTGAACATCAGCTCCATTCCAGATTTTCCAGAATACTGAGTGGAACAATCCAGGACAGGCATTCTTAGCAACCAAAAATGTGTATAAATTCAAAGAGAGACTAAAGAAGGCATAAAAACCAACTAATGAAGAAGCATTACGCTTCAAAATGCGTCTAGCAAGAGCATACAAACAGCAATAGTAGTAGTATTGCTAGTAGTGAACCCAATCTACTGACACAACGGGACTATAAGCTTGCCTTTTCTTCCTCCTTCCTCCATTCTTGGAAAAATACTACCATAAAAAAGAGGAAGACAGTTTCGGGATAAGATACAAGGTACTCCATACAAGGTATCACATATAAGAAATGCTACAGAGAAACTTTTGCTAACCTGGTATTTTGTTGCGATCTGGACGTAACATTCTGTGAACTATGCATGTGCATCTGAATTGTACTGATTCGAGTCAACCAAACGAGACACTAAACTCTCACGGCGTCCTTGTGCAGTATACTGACGGAAGAGACACTGAAAAAATCTCCACGGGAGGAGAAACTATAGCTCTGTGAAACAAACATTGACATTCTGTTTTACAAATCACCAAACTGTAAGTGCTTTATCATACCTACCTCAATATGAGTGGGTTCACTTCATATTGCACTACTATGGCTGTTTGACAAACTACCTGCTACGGATATAGGGCCCTATATTCCGTTAGCATGAGCCTCCTGGACATTGATCCACCTATATGTTCATAGAAACAAATTGTGCACACATTTTTTATGCATCTTTATATTTTTACATTTTATTCTGAATTATTATTATTTTTTCCTCAACCATTGATGAGAACTATTGTACAATCCAAAACACGCTTGACGAAGATAATAGAGTCACGCTGCTTGATAGAGACTCTTTCTGGGATAGAGACTTTTTGTGATATTGTCAGCATCTTCCCATTTTGTCAACATATTATAGAGCATCTCATTATTTCTAGGATAATATTTTATCTTGTATATTGTTGCCAGCACCTATCCAGCAAACCGCGCAACCACAACCAGGTTTTGTGCTAGCTGTCAGTCTAGGTAAGTGGTGGCGAACACACCCTGCGACTTCCCTGCGGGCTAAGGCCCTGCCTAAAGCAGATAAACCACCCTGACAAGGGCGAACCTACTATCAGGAACCTAACTGATCCTAACTGTCCCTGAGCGACCCTACAATATAACAGGGAAGACTTATTTCGTCTGGCAGCTGCTGGATGGTGGAGCGGACAAGTAACCGGAATACAGGAATAGACCAGTGTTCACACTGGTGCACAGAATACTAACACAGGACTGAACAGGTAACCGGAATACAGGAATAGACCAGTGTTCACACTGGTGCACAGAATACAAACACAGGACTGAGACAGGGACAAAACAACAGATATAGACTGGTCTTCAAGCAGATAATCACAGGTCAGATCCAGATACAGGCGGGATATACACAGGTCAGGTCCAGATACAGGTACAGGCAGGATATTCACAGATCAGGTGAAGATAAAGCAGGTATATAGAGGTCAGGTCCAGATACAGATCAGGTCAAGGTCAAGATCAAGATGGATGCAAAGGTACAGAATCGGATACAAAACACAGAATACCAAAAAAGACAGCAAGAGCACTAGATACACAGGTAGGACTTGAAGAATAACCAGCCAGGTATGATGGGAATGGGCAGGTATATAAGGCCATTCCCGGACACGCCTCCAGCAGCACACTGGGGAAACTGTCCATCAGGCTAGTAACAATTGCTGGGCAGGACTGAAATGCAAGGAGCAGGGTGTGGCTCAGTTCATCCAAACACAAGCAGTAAGCCACAGTTCACACACAAATAAACGCAATCTATTCCGCCAACTGCGGATAGTGCGACATTTAGGCATGGACGTTACAATTGTATTTTGAAATCTGCTGGAAATTTTTATCTACCGTATATACTAGTGTATAAGCAGAGTTTTTCAGCACAAAAAATGTGATGAAAAAGTCCCCTCGGCTTATACACGAGTCTATTCAAGCAATTTAAAAAAAAAAACGTACCCTCCGGCGGCCAGATGCTCCACGGGGCTCTTCTTTCTTTCTTCTGTCTTTTGTCATAGACGCAGCCATATTTTCTTCCAGCAGGCGCATACTATGACGTCAGCAGCGGCCTCGTCATAGATGCGCCTGCTAGAAGAAAACATGGCCACGTCCATGACAGAAGAAAGAAGAGGAGCCGCAGAGAAGAAAGAAGACGGGACGCACCAACATCAAGGACATCAGGGAGCTGCGCCGACATCCGAGGGTGAGTATATAAGTTTATTTTTTTAACCGCTGGGGGGGGGCAGGATGTATACTACATGGGGGCTGGCTGTACACTACTGGGAGCTGGCTGGCTGTATACTACATGGGGGCTGGCTGTATACTACATGGGGGCAGGCTGGCTGTATACTACTGGGGGCTGGCTGTATACTACTAGGGGCTGGCTGTATACTACATGGGGGCAAGCTGGCTGTATACTACATGGGGGCAGGCTGGCTGTATACTACATGGGGGTAGGCTGGCTGCATACTACATGGGGGAAGGCTGGCAATATACTACTGGTGGCAGGCTGGCTGTATACTACTGGGGGCAGGCTGGCTGTATACTACTAGGGGCTGGCTGGCTGTATACTACTGGGGGCTGGATGGCTGTATACTACATGGGGCTGGCTGGCTGTATACTATTGGTGGCTCGCTGGCTATATACTACATGGGGGCTGGCTGTATACTACATGGGGGCTGGCTGGCTGTATACTACTAGGGGGTGGCTGTATACTACTGGGGGCTGGCTGTATACTACATGGGGATGGCTGGCTGTGTACTACTAGGGTCTTCCTGGCTATATAATTAGGGGGGGCTGTGACAAATGCATTTCCCACCCTCAGCTTATACTCGAGTCAATAGTTTTTCCCAGTTTTTGGTGGTGAAATTAGGGGATTCGGCTTATACTCGGGTAGGCTTATACTCGAGTATATACGGTATGTAATTCGTCGTATTTATATGTTTTAATGATAACGAATTTGAACAATTTAAACTTGTCTGAGATCCATTCTCTATATTGCCCACATCTTCTATTTCTGATTGCAGTTAAGGTTAATCCTTTTTAGTGTGAAGGGTTTTGTGACTGACTGGAATGTTAAACTGAAAGCGACACTTAATATTTATAAAAATCTAATTATGTTGACTTATGCCAAGTAGGTCTAACACTACACTAAAGTGACAAAGATTATAATAGTATTTCTGCAAAATAAGCCGAGCAGTTAAAATTAGCATAATATGGGTAGATTAGAGTAGAGTCAGTTTATCAAACTTGTGGTTGTTCTGTTTGGAAAAAAAATGTTTATGGGGAGATAAAATTACACTGTGTAAAGAGATCTTTCTAATTATCCTTTTACACCTAGGCCTGTAAAGCTCAGAGAAAAGGCAGTTTCACTATATAGTAGATGGGGATTCATTACTTTAAGAGCATTAACCATTAAGAACTCTAGATGTTGTAATGGTTTAGACATGGAGCAAATACCAGAGGGGTCTTTTTTGAAAGGAAAATGTTCATGTTTTAGAAAATAGAGTCTGAAGATTGAAAGTAATTGGCATCAGCTTCACAGGGAGGGGTGTTTTGCCTTATTCTATAGGATCATTGGTTGGAGTTGATGGAGCTTATACAACATTCTATAATACTACAAAGTATCTCTGTCTGGATCATAAAATGTCTCTTTTCATTGGTTTCTAAACACAAATGATACAAAATTCTGGTTACAAATACACAAAAGCAATGTGTTGTCTCCTTTGTTCCTAGGGCAATGAAATGAAATATAGCTTCTTACTTAGGGAGATGTTTTTGTTGAATTAGCATTTTTAAAAAGTGCAGTACTACTGGAAAAAAATGAAAAATTACTACACAATTGATTTTTTCCGCAAACTAAGCAGGGAATACAGGGAATTGGTCATCTCTGCAAAGACTAAATTTAAGACCTAAATTTAAGACACATTTGCATATGTGAAAGCATATGCAAATGCTTTACTTTATGTTACTTTACCTGAATAAATTTTAGAAATTAACTAGTTTAGGACTCACTTTAGCAGTTAAAGCCCAAGGACAGACTTGCTTGCTATGTTATTTTTTAACGTAAAAATCTAACCATTGGAAAATACATACACTCTTATTGCAAGAAAAGGCCCTCTAAAGCCTCATCCTTACGGTGTTAAAGGAGTTAGTACATGACTCCTTTAAAGCTACTTGAGAGCTACAGGAGAACAAAAAGTACAAGCAAAGTTGAGTGTGACTCGCAATCACCTTGAGAATTCTATATAGGAGTGCAAATGATGAATAAAATGTTACTTTTAATGCAATAACTAAAATAAATAAAAGCACTGTGAATTGGCAATGATCAATACAAAACTGCTGAAGAACTATACAAGTCTAAAAAGAGAGATTATGTATGCAGAAGTCTTTTAGGGTCATCCCCCTTTATGTAAAATATAGCTAATAAATGTAGAAGGTAATTCTCAAATGGGGAGTTTCACTCTCTTTCATACAACACCAACAATTTGTTTCTTGTGTTACTCCATGGAAGATAATTTTGCTAATTTAAGTAAAACTGAAATATCAAATAAGTATTCAGACCCTTTGCTGTGACACACATATTTAACTCACATGCTGTCCATTTCTTTCTGATCCCCCTTGAAGGTCGACGGTTCTACGATAATCATGAGGTCTTAGGAGCTGCCCACGAAGTTCAGAGACCAAATTGTGGCAAGGCACAGACCTGATCAAGGTTACAAAAGAATTTCTGCAGCATCCAAGGTTTCTAAAAGCACCCTGGCCTCCATAATCCTTAAATGGAAGAAGTTTGGGATGACCACAACGCTTCCTTGACCTGATCTCCAGCCAAAATAAGCATGTGAGAAGGGCCTTGGTAAGAAAAAGAGGAAAGAAAAACCCCAAGTTTACTGTGGCTGAGCTCCATAGATGCAGTAGGGAGATGGGAGAAAGTTCCACAAAGTCAACTATCACTGCAGCCCTCCACCAGTCAGGGCTTTATGTCAGAGTGTGCTAAAGGAAGCCCCTCCTCAGTGCAACACCTATGAAAGCTGCATAGTTTGCAAAAAAACACATGAAGGACTTTCAGACTATGAAAAATAAGATTATCTGGTCTTAGAAGACGAAGATTGCATTTTTCTGTGTTAATTATAAGCAGTATGTGTGGAGTAAATCAGACACTGCTCATCACCTGCCAAATAAAATTCCAACATTGAAATGTGGTGGTGGCAGCATCATGCTATGGGGGTGTTTTTCAGCTGCAAGGACAGGACGACTGGTTGCAACTGAAGGAAATATGAATGCGACCAACTACAGAGATATCCTGGATGAAAACCTCTTGCTGAGTGTTTTGGACCTTTTTAACTGGGCCAAATGTTCACCTTCCAACATGACAATGACACTAAGCACACAGCTAAAATAACATAGCAGTGGCTTCAAAACAACTCTGTAACCTTTCTTGGCTGGCCAGCCAGAGCCCTGACCTACACCCAATTGAGCATCACTGGAGAGGCCTGAAAATGGCTGTCTACCAACATACTCTATTTCCTTAATCTTGTACTGTTTATAAAAGTAATTTAATGATGAACTTCAAATGTGCTCTTATAACTCAACTATTTAAGAAACCATGAAACCATTCACCCGACTAGTTGGCCAGGGATGGGAGTGGTCAAGGTTTTCAACCCTGGTTTTGGGCGCACAATGTGGCTTTTTTACTAAAGGTCTGCGGCCGCACTTTCGCCAGTTTTTGCAACATTTTCGCGATTTGCGCCACTGGGACAGGTATTTAACTGGGGATTGCTTTGCACGCGATCAGATTGTGGCTTTCATGCGTCAGAAATCGGGGTCGAGACAATCCAACTGATTCGGACTAAGCACGGGATTTAAATTTACATTTCTGTCACAAGATCAAGCACTGACATACACCGGGAAGAAGAAGGTGAACTCCAGTGGACCTGAATGGGGAAGCCACACATGCAGGATATTGGGCGAACGATCTTAGTGAATTGCGTCAGAGTGCATTCCAGTCAGACAATGCACTTTCGGGGAACTCCGCAGACTGGGTAAGTAAATGTGCCCCAATAGGTTCACACTCTTACAACCTCTATAGAATATTCCAGCATTGCTACTGCAGTGCAGGTTAGGGGTGGTACCAATGTTATGCTGGGTTCGCCAGGCACCTTCAAGGTGTCACCATGTTTTGCTGCTCCTTGGAAGGGATGGTAAAGTGTGGTGCACCCCAATGGGAAATAAGGCCCTCTAACACATTTATGAAGGCTCGTCCAACAAAAGGAGTGCCACCTCAAGAAAGCCGTGTGGTTTCAAAAAAAGGGGGCATGGTCAGACAGGATATAAAAATAGGTGCACCTGTTAAAAGCAGTCTAAAAGTAGAACTTGACAGTCAATGAGGAATCTGTTGCAGCAAAACTATTGTTGTTGAGCTCTGCACAGTCAAAGCCAGCAGTATTTTAACCTCTTCACGCTCCGACATATCGGACGCTGAGCACAGTGACTTAACGCTCAGCGTCCGATATATGGAATGTGAGCGCTTCCTGCTTTGTGACGTCACTCGGTCTCGCAACAAGGTGACACATGTATGTGGTGGGTGGGGATGTCACAAAAATAGAACATTTGAAAATTGTAATATTTTTCACATTTTTCATAAAACCCTCAAAAAACCTGACCAATCAGCAAAATTATAATACTAATATAAACTACAATGTGTCATGAGAAAACAGTCCCAAAAGTAGATAGATAAGTTAAAGTGTTAAAAAGTTTTTACGACACGAAGAGACACTGGTCAGATTTTTTTTAAAAATGGGCTGAGCCTTAACATGCAAACTGGTTTTGTCCTTAAGGGGTTAATGAATTTCCCCACTTCTACAAGACAAATAGAATTGAAACCATCCCTACTTTGAAATTTAGTCTTTTCTATACAATGTGGATTTTTCATTGTGAATTCATATGGTTTGTGAAAGCTTATGTATGCAACAAGAGAACAATGTCCGCATTCAGCATAGAGATTAAATAACATTGCAACTGTAATGTTTATTGGAGAGAAAATAAGGAAGTTATCAAGGTCCTATTAGGGTTTTACATGCTCGCAGTCTGAACACAAACTGATTGTTCTGTATCCTGCAAGGAAATCTTCCACAGAATGTATACTTTGTTGACCGACTGTAAACCACCAGATTAACTTCTTACATTAGGGTTAGATACTTTGTATAACATTTCTTTGCATGGATTTTCTGCTGTCTTTTTAGGGATAACAGATTAAGTCTTAAAGCATACACATTCTGCATTATTTATTTGAGAACTATTCTGTGTGTATAAAGTGTCCATGGTATTTTAAAAATTAGAATTACTTTGAAAGAGCTTGAATAGGAGTCAAATTTTTTGTCAATTGGGAAGATTTATCATGTGCTGGCGTATAATAAAACCTCGCCTCCATCACCACAGCGGATACACGTCTTAGGCCTCATAATGTATCTGCCCTGCCGTGCTGACCAGGTCAGCGTAGGTCCAGTGTAGTTTTGAGTACAAATTTGCAAACAGCGGTAAATGTTAGCTTCAAGGCCCCCTACCTGCCCAATCTTCTAACAGCTGGACCCTTCACGTCCCTTACATGCCCATATGGCGTGATGGTGGCATAGTCCCTAGAATTATCATAATTTCTTGCAGTGCACAAAGAAGCACTGATAACTCACTCTCAACGTGACTCATTATGAATATAATAAAAAAAAGTATGATGATGTTTTTCCACTAGCTACAGGAGCATTTCTTGATTCTTCCTCTCACTTGTCAGCTTTACCAGATAGACTAGTACAGGCTTGAAATAACTTTTCCACTGCCAAGAGCCTAGCTAAAACGGTATACATGTCAATTTTTTTTTTGCATCTTCTTTTTCCCATTACTCTAAACATTCTCTTTTGATGCAATTTTTGAAGTCAAATTTAGAGAAAAAATTGAGAAAAGTGAACTCTTAGGGTGGCACGGTAGCTGAGTGAGTAGCAATTCTGTCTTGCAGCGCTGGGGTCCCACCCAGGTCAACATCTGCAAAGAGTTTGTATGTTCTCTCCATGTTTGCGTGGTTTTCCTCCGGGTACTCCGGGTTCCCCCCACACTCCAAAAGTCAGGTTGATTAGATTGTGAGCCCCATTGTGACAGGGACCAATTTGACATGCTTTGTGCAACGCTGTGTAATCTGTGTGCGCTATATAAATAAAGAATTATTATTATTAACTCATCTATTTGGAGTGGAATCTTCTCATTCTTTACTATCCATTCTTGAATTTGGCAATAAAAATACTGCATCAAAGCAGAATGGCACCATTCAATCAAAGCGCTTTTCTGTGCTGTCTATACATACAATGCATTCAACAAGTGAATTCTTATATCATCAGTACAATCTTTACAAATAAAAAGAAACAACATCTAATCTTTTTAAAGGGGTATTCTTGAAGACAAGATTCTTAATAATACTCAGGATGACAAAATAACACATTCTCTAATTCACTGTTATTAACAAAAATACAGCATTTCACAGATATAATTCAGTCCTGGTGTACACAATTTTGGTTGTCCTGGGATCCGGCTGTTAATCTTCTGATTATGGTCAGGCAGGGCGGATTCTTCTCATTAATAGTTTAACCTGTCTGCACACTACAGTGCTCCCTGCATCCTGCCCCTCCCTCCTGCATTCCAAAACCAGCTCATACACTCAGACACTCCCTGCCAGCAAGCAGCAGTGTGAAGAGATTTATTCTACAAACTACAGATAAGATCTTTATAGCAGGGGAAGGTGGTATAGCAGAGCTGACTGTGTGTGTTATAGCTCAGATGTAGCAGAACTGGAGTGTGTCATTGTGTCTTGTATCGATCTCATGGAACTCATCATCTCTCATCTGTCTTATCTCTCTTTTTGTATGTGTTAGATACTAGTAGAATGTTCAGAAGTCAAATGAAAGTGTAGATAAACCTGTACCTTGATAATCTAAGCACATTGTCAGCACACAGCATCTCATATCACTAGAGGGGTCTTGAACTGTCTACTTAGAGAGTCCTCTCCCACACTCTGGAATCTTACACTGACCATCACTGAGTGATAGGAGCTAAAACAGCTATAAAACTGAGCTAATTTTCTGCACACTGAAATTGGCAAAATAAATGTTGTAAATTTCTTTCGGGCTCTAATTTAAATATTATCAAGGATAAGGAGATATCAACTTTATATAGTTTTTTATGCTTTATGCTTTGTTATGTTTCATTATCTTTAAAAACATCTCTACTTTTAGACTTAGTTTGATCAAGGAGAGGAAACCATAAATGAAGTTTTCATATTCCCCCCCCCCCCACACACACACACACACACAGTGAAATCCCTTAAAAGACGGTCAATTAACCTGAATAATTTTTTCAGAAACAAAATAGCAAATAGCAATCAGATACAATAATTGGAGGAGTAGAATCCTTTTCACTCATACAATAGGATCAGCGCTGTTTTATATATTACTCTACCTATCAACATGGTTAACTTTACTTCAATAAACTGCCCAAATTAGCAGAAACTCTCCCCCCCTAAATAGCTAAAGTGGCCGCCTCCGTTCAAAACCGATAACAAGCATTCCAATGACCCACTTCACTATCCAGAGGCATCAACACTTTTTTCTCCCAATTCATTTTGAACTCATAGAGGAAACCAAATTCACCAACCAACTGTATAATGTACTAGATAACTTCCACTGGTCTCTGAATCATCATCAATACATTGTCTGCACAAAGGGGCATAATCTGGACCCACTTAAAGAGAACCTGTCAACAGGAGACCCCCCCAGTCTTTAGAGAGCATAGTCCATACACTGCCATACAGTTTTTGTATAAAAAATTAGTTTTACATAAAAATTGACTAGTCCATTCATCCCCTGTGAGTGGCTATAGAGGAGCAGTTTTCACCCACCCTCAGGAAACCATTACTCCATGTGTTTTAAAATTTCTAAAATCACCTGGCATATCAACGCCCCCTGATGCTTCTCCCCCGCAAACGTTATCAATAAATGATCCACCCGGCTTCAGCAACTCTTGCTGACCGCATCAGGCATTCTCACAACTGCACGGTTAGCATCCTGCAGAACTTACAGCCGGACATGCGCAGACGAAGCAGAACCGACCACACGGTCTCCGCATTCATCTGCGCATGCGTTACTCTATGCCACCGCTTGCTAGTAAACTGCTCCTCTATAGCCAGTCCATTGGGATGAATAGACCCAGAGACATCCCTTCTGAACCCCAGGAGTCTTCAAATTAAGTCTTATCAGTAGAATTATCCAAGCAGGCAATGAAGTCACCTATAAAAGGCCAATCTAGTTTATTATCCTGATTAAATGATTTAACCTTTTCCCTACCAGGCATTTCTGGAAATTTTGTCAAATTTTTTGGGCAGAGCAATTTTCTAAATTTTTGATATGTACAAATAAAACCAAAATTAAAACATAAAGAATTATAAGAAACCCCAACAAACCATACATTTTCTGAAAGCAAATACTTGTAACATTTTCAAAATTGCATTAAGGAGTTTATAGACATCTTCATGCAATTTATTTATTATATTCAAAGTGTAATTCTTATTTAAAAACTGCAAAAAAAAGCATAAAAACTGACATTGATGGCAAAAAATATGCCACAAACAGAAAATAATTTGCTTCATATACCGTAAATATAATATATGAACATGTGTAAGTTTCAGAGATACCTTCTAGTCATATGTTCACATGAATAAATCATCACAAAATCTGGAGTGTGGCTTACCGCCAAGAGAGCAGGACGCACGAGTCTGGAGCTCCTGCATTACACTATGAATCCACCATCATCGGGAGGTCCCAACTAAAGCCTGCAGACTTATTTCACCAGCTTTAGTCCCCCACAACAGCCAGGCTCACTCTGGAGACGAAATCGGCGAAAATCTGAAGTCTGTTCTTTCCGGCCTAGTTGCGGCCTATAGGCCTGAAAAGCCGGGGCCTCCATTTCCTACCCGCTCCTGGCGGCGCATCCTCCAACTACCCCAAGATCCCCTCCAATTCGCCTAGAACTGCCACAAGGTCTACCTGGTCCCTTCCTTCTATCCTCAGCTGTCCCCAGAAACCACCTTGCAGTATCCACGGTCACTAGACCCGAAAAGCCAGGGACTAGAGTCAAAGGTCGCACTGGAAGTAGCTCGGCCTAGTGCTACACTGTCATCCACCAGGCCTCACCTGCACTCCGGAGCACGGCCCACACCACCCAATTCCTAGTCTTACTCCTCTGTACTGAAAACATCACCTCAGTTGGGTGAAGGGGAAGGCCCCACACATTCTCTGCTGCACTATAAATTCCATTATAGTCATTCCCACAAGCAGCCTGCTAAAGAGAATAAGCCCCTTTTCCTTTAAAGCGACAGATACAGCTCTCACTTAGGAAAGGGTAGTCTCCCTGCAGATTTTCTCTTAAGTCCAGGCCATTGATACACCAACATCAGGTCAGTGGTCCTGTGAGGGTCTCACATTGGCAGAAAGGCGATTGGTCAGACACCTCGACTAGATACCACCGAATTGGCCACAGATACATATTCATAAGGTCAGTGTGTCCGTGACTAGAACAACAGGAGCCGGCGCAATAACCTCAGAATCAAGGGGTCCCTCGAAAGTGTACGTCAAGACACGCTACACGATATGGTCTTTATGCTAGCTAAATCTCTGCTAGATGAAAATATGGTCTCCAAAGTGGTTAAAGAAAGAGCTCATAGGGCACTTCCCCCCAAACCCAAAGACAATGAGCCTCCAAGAGACATTATATGCAAAATCCTCAATTCAACCCACAGAGATGCCATACTGTGAAAGGCTAGAGACACACAAGACATACTATTCGAAGGATCCCACCTGGCAATTTTTGAAGATATATCTCCAGTAACCCCTAACAAAAGAAGGCTTACTCGTCACAGAAGCACTTTGCCAAAAGAAAATTCAACACCGATGGCTCTTTCCCATTTGGACTGTCCTTCCAGATCAATGCTTCAACCAAAATAATTCGGAGACCTGAAGACCTTATCCCCATCTGTGATGACATAGGCCATCCTGGCTGCAGATCACTGATGTCACACTACTGCCTGCTCTTCATGAAGCCCCAGACTGGCAAACTGAAAAGTCAACCAACCAAAAAAGAACCTCAAAGAAGGGAGGGGTCATCATCCAAATGTACCCACTCGCTCGGCTCAAAGAGCCACCGCTACACACCAAAAAAAAAAGGGCGAGAGCACAATAATTATGTAAACGAAATATAAAAATTTCAACATTTTATTCAATACAGTAACAAGAAATATAAATGTATAAATTACAAAGACACTTATCATATGGAGAAACCGTAAGACATATCACATAGAAAGGATGTCTGGCTAAAAAATGGGTAGATATAGAAGCTACCACAGCGTGTATGTGCACCTGGCAAGAGACTAAGGCCAGAAACCTATGAGGACAATACCAGTTATAACATGTCCTCATAGATGAGAAAGTAATTAGATAATATTGGCAAAGGTAAACAAGGAAAAAAGGTGTATTCTAGTACTGCCAGTATTAATAACAAAAGTAACCACCAGCAGAAATTGAATACAAGAGCTAAAGGACTGAGGATAAAGCAGGGGAAAAAAATCTCATGATAAGAGAATATATCCCACAATCAAGTACATTATTCAGACCCATGTATACCTTGTGTCATCTTGCCAGAGAGAGCACAGACACGCCGCGGTCCAAGAACCTCGACGTACGTTTCACCCTGCGGCTTCGTCAGGAGGCATATAATAAGGATAAAAACGGAAGTATATATACTGGATCAATTGACAAATACATTGCACCTGTGCTGGGACACTGTGGCGCACTTCCGCCGTGATGTCCGGATCCAGTCACATGACCGCACACATGACCGGAACTCAGGCCGGCCCCTAAATGATGTCACCCGGAGTATCCTGGCAACGATGGTAAGCGGCGCAGCCACAAGACGGGACTCCCGACAGCGCACGCACGGAGCGCGCTCATCTCCAACACAGGTGAGTTTTAAATTAATGCCCTTAATACAGTAACTTACAATAAGAATTAATACATTACAAAACACAAAAATGCACAAATAATTGTCACGGGGAGAAGTGGACATTATATTGGTCTTACATAAACAAAAAATTTAACTTTTAATTCAGCATATTATTATGAGCAATTAGGTATAAGAAGGAGGGACCGAGTATGATAATTCGTTGAAGTGCAGTTAGTGCATGTCGTGCATCTATACACAGACCATTGTATATAGATGAAATAGCACTAATTCATTAAAATCGAAGACAAAATGTGATCAATTCATTACGATCAAAGCAAAGTGCAATTGTGCATAGTATATGTGCTACATATTAAAAAATCGTATATAGTTCATAGGAAATAACAATTCATAAATTCATCGTAAAAGATAACAATTCATTTTATACAGACCATAGTAATATAACTAAAGTGCAATAGTGCAAAAAAAGGGGGGGAAAAAGAGGGGGTGACATTAAGGGAAAAATTGCAATTTACATTTAACACTGTGCAGAACAAAGGGAAGTGATATATACCAGAAAGGCTCAACTATAAAACATGGTTATTGCTGTGAAGGTTCATTATGGTATATTGGTCTTCTTCCGGTTAACCCCAATAATATGTATATATATCAATTTCCAAGCCGTTTTGGATTCAATATAGATTAGTGCATCATCGAAATAAATTTAATTATCTGGCTTAAACATGGACAAAAACAACCTGAAACAAATAATTTGGACAACATACAGTCAGACAGACAAAAATTGTATATACTTCCGAAAAAGACAATAGACGTATTAAAAATTATGTATATTAAAACATAACACTATTCAGGAAATGAAGCAAAAAGAATAGATTGTCTGTGGCGGAAACTCACAAAAATGGTCTGAAACTCACGGATTCGTTAAGACCAGAGGGAGAATGTGTATTGAGGGTTACTATCCATTTGGTCTCTTTTTGTAGAAGGACACTGAAAAGTCAAGCAGGAAAATGTTGAACACTACAACGGACTGACCCTTTATCATAGGACATTGGGGCAGATTTACTTACCCGGTCCATTCGCGATCCAGCGGTGCGTTCTCTGCGCTGGATTCGGGTCCGGCCGGGATTTATTAAGGTAGTTCCTCCGCCGTCCACTAGGTGGCGCTGCTGCGCTGAAAAAAAAGCATCGGAACGCGATGGAGTTCAACGGCTCGGGCTGAGTGAAGGTAAGTGCAAGCTCTGCAACAGATTTTTTGTTTTAAATGCGGCGGTTTTTCCGAATCCGTCGGGTTTTTCGTTCGGCCACGCCCCCGATTTCCGTCGCGTGCATGCGCCACAATCCGATCGCGTGCATGCGCCACAATCCGATCGCGTGCGCCAAAATCCCGGGGCAATTCAGGGGAAATCGGCGCAAATCGGAAATATTCGGGTAACACGTCGGGAAGACGCGAATCGGGGCCTTAGTAAATGACCCCCTTTGTATTTGATTGTTCAATCGTCAGTGACATGACCTCCATTAGTCCTCAGGGACTAGGCGGATGACAGGTACAAGTTTGCCAGCTCATACCCAGGCTTATTGTTTATAATGTTTTCTATTTTCGTTCAGACTCCTAATGTTTACTCTCATTCAAATAATTATGGTCACACCTCCCTCTTTACAAGAAGAGTGGAACTCACCCATCTAGAAGGTCTACACTAGCAAAAAGGGAACACAAGGAGGTGCACTCTAAGAGCTCCTTCTTGAGATCCCTCGATCTCAGCTTGCCACACCAACACCCACCTTGGCTGCCATTGCTGACCTTTTTAGTTATCACTATTCGATCCTAAGATTTTAGGAAAACCGGACCACCAACCTAATCACCACATACCGATACACCACTTTTCAAATAACTACTCTCCTCCAACCTATTTGATCTTCCCCCACCCCACCAGATTATGGCAGACATTACCATGTCATCATGGAATGTTCAGGGATTAAACTCCCCATTGAAACGCTCATGTATCTTCCAGTTACTAAAAAAGGCTCACTCTGACATAATCAGGAAACTCACCTCAAGCTGCAAAATATACCAACCCTCCCAATATCACACTACTCCCAGTGGTTTTTATGCCTGTCAACTCTCCTCAAAAAGTAAAGGTGTAACAATAGGCATAAAAAAAACCCTCCCTTTCAGATCATCTGCACATATAACCGATCCTGAAGGGAGATTTCTGTTCTTGAAAGGTGACATAGCCCACAAGCAAGTGACTAGCGCAGCTATATATGCCCCAAATTCACAACAGATTGATTGGCTACTAGAAACCTTTGGGAGGACGCCATTTCAAAAAAGGTATCTGCATTATTGGGGGTGACTTCAATTGCTGCCTGGAACCCACATTAGACAGATTCCCCCTTAGGAAACTCAAATCTCTTCACAAAACTCTTCAAGACAAGCAATGCTTGGTGTACTATGCATCCGCCAGACAGGGAATACACCTTCTTCTCCATCCCCCATTGATAGTATCAGAGACTAGATTACATACTTTTCTCCGCTACCCACCAACCACTGATTTCGACCTCTAGCATATAGACAGCATAACAGTTCCAGACAATGCTGCAGTCCACTTGACATTTTTCCTCCTCACTCTCCCCAGGCCACAATACATATGGAGGCTGAATGAGAAACTATTAACAAAGAATTGCTGAAAGAATTAGAAATTTCAGGGAATTCCATAATAAAACAGATACTCCTTTGACTTCTAAATGGGAAGCTTATAAGGAAGTTATTAGTGGAGAATTTATGTCATTGAACGCATATGTCAAAAAACTGAAGAATAAGCAGTGCAATGAAATACTGCAGTAGATATTGATCTGGAACACGAACACAGAGCAACAAAATCCCCAGAGACCTTTGCCAATTTGACGCTAACTAGGGAAATTTAAAACAACTCTTGAATCTATATGAAGAAAAAGCCTATCTTTAATGCAACACAAGAGGGGTCATTTACTAAGGGCCCGATACGCGTTTTTGCGATGAGTTAAACCGAATCTTTCCGTTTTGCGGTGATTTTCCCTGTATTGCCCCGGGATTTCGGCGCACGCAATCGCATTGTGGCGCATCGGCGCCGGCATGCACGCGACGGAAATCAGGGGGCGTGGCTGTACGAAAACCCGACGGATTTGGAGAAACCGCCGCATTATAAAAAAAAAAGTGTCGCTGGACACGCACTTACCTTCACCCGGCAATGGATCGTGCACTCAGGCGGACCTCGGTGGACTTCAGCGCAGCAGCGACACCTGGTGGACGTCGGAGGAACTACCTTAGTGAATCGCCGGAAGACCTGAATCCACCGCAGAGAACGCGCCGCTGGATCGCGAATGGACCGGTTAAGTAAACCTGCCCCAAGGTGTTTATGCATGGTAACAAGGGTTCAAAACTAATGGCCTCATTAGCGGAGAAAAGGCGATCCCAAACATCTATTCAGTCTATATCCTCAGCAACTAATTCTCCCATCACAGATACTAAAGTTATCGCTCAAGTATTCAAAACTTTCTATGAGTCTCTCTACAATATTAACAGCTCAGAATCTCCGTCAGATAAAGCTCATGGAATAGAAGCCATATCTAAATTCCTTGACACCTACCCAATCTAACTTTACAGCAAGCCAACACCCTGACCAAACCATTCACACTTAGGGAACTTTAAAAGGCCCTTAAAGAATCCCCCTCAGGGAAAAGCCCAGGGCCTGATGGCTTCCCAGGGGCCTACTACAAAACCTTCAAAGACCTGCTCTTGCCTCATATGCTGGATACCTTTAATTCTTTGTAAAATTTAATGCAATTCCCTAAACAGTCCCTGCAGACTCACATCACTATCCTTACCAAAGACGGTAAAGATCCCACAAAATGTGGGTGCTACTGCCCCATCTCCTTACTTAATGTAGATTGAAAGATATTTGCCAAATTACTAGCCAATTAAATCACTTCCTCCATCCCTCATTGAACCTGAACAAATAGGTTTTGTACATGGGAGAGAGGGGAAAGACAATACCTTACAAGTTTTTAATATGATTCAGTTTGCCCGGCTAAGGAATATTCCTCTAGCTTTCTTATCTACAGACGCCGAGAAGGCCTTTGACCGGGTGGACTGGACATACATGCAACTAATAAAGTACACGACAGCTGCTTCCGCAGATGACTTATTAATCATAACTACCAATCCACAGGAATCTTTCAAAAATCCCCTTCATCTCATGGATGGGCAGAGTCAATCTCTACAAAATGATGCTGGTTCCAAAAATAACGTATCTGATGCAGGTTTTCCCCACCAGACTACCTAACAATTTCTTCAATTAATTGAGGAAAGCTGCCCTCTCATAAATCTGGGACAAATACGGGCACAGATTGAATAGAATAGAATGCTTTATTGTCCCCATAGGGGAAATTGACTTTGTCACAACGACAACAACAACACCTCCATTCATGATCACAATTATACATATACAAACAGGTAAAATACAACAAACATACAAATAGATAATAAAAGTTTTTTTAAAAAACAGTAAAAAAAAGAAAAAAAAGAAAAGCACCATGGTTACGGATATTAATTACTTGTCCATGTTAACTAATGCAATTGCACTAGGTATAAAGGAGTTTTTAAAACGATTCGTTCTACATTTAATATGCAGAAACCGTTCACTAAATGTGCTACGTTGACCCATCAGTGTGTTATGTAGTGGGTTTTTCTCATTACATACAATGGACTTAAATTTGGAGAGCATACGTGCACACAAGATTGACTCCCAATCCTCTGTCTTAGTGCCAACAATTGAGTTCACCTTCCTAACCAATTTCTTAAATTTGTTTAAGTCAGACGTGCGGGCATTGTTTCCCCAACATACCACCGCATAAAATAAAACACTTCCAATTATAGACTGGTAAAAGGACAACAACATCCTACGGTCCACATCAAAAGACCTGAGCGATCTTAAAAAGTACAGTCTCCCAGACGCCTTTTTATACAATTTCTCTGAATTTATATGCCACAATAACTTATCATCCAGATAGACGCCCAGATACTTATAGTTGGTGACGCGTTCTACTGCGACACCCCTAATCTTTGTAGGCTCACCATCAGTATCACGTTCTTTTCGGAAACTGATTACCTTTTCCTTGGTCTTTGATAGATTCAATTCCAAGCCATTTGTGTCGCACCACTCTGAGAACAAGTCAATGGTTAACCAATATTCAGACAAATCTCCCTCTTTTATGCACCCTATTATCGCAGTGTCATCCGAATACTTCTGCAAGAAACACTGACTTCTATATTTTTGAAAGTCTGCAGTGTAGATGGTAAATAAAAACGGGGCAAGAACAGTCCCCTGTGGGGCTCCAATGTTACTCACAACCACATCCGACACCGTGTTTCCAATTTTCACCTTCTGCGGTCTTAATGTCAGATAATTAAAGATCCACTGAATTAGGCCAGAACCAACCCCCATTTTACCCAATTTCTGACATAGATGTTTCGGGATGTTTTGGCCTACTCAATCATGACATGCCCACGACTGAAAGGAGTACTAGGTTTAATCGATTTTTAAACAATTTTACAAAGCTAACCAATTGACAAGGCTTCTGGACTGGCATAATAATTAAAACTCCAAAACTTATGTCCACATTGAAGAGGAAATTCTAGGCAGATCTCTAACCCAAACTCTAATTTGCAAAGATCTCCCAGCGAAATACGAAAATCCCCTTACACAAGTGGTGATTAGCATCTGGATGACATCTTCAAAAACTCCTTTTAGGCTTGGAGGTTGCTCTTTCCACACAATGACCCCTACCCCAGGCATCTGCAAGTCTGCATGTCTGCAACATCTTTCTAGACGGTTCCTTCCCACTCTGACTATTTCCAACAACAATTTCTCAAGTCCAACTTTATCTGGTACTCCCAAATCAAAGCTAATTTCCAAAATTTGTTAAAAATAGGCCCCTTTCACAGAAAATTAACATGGTTCAAAGAACTTATGACCACAACTTCACCACTTCCAAAACTCACTTGCACTATCTACAAAAAATGAATAGACTTGCACAGCACTTCCAATACACAATACTTTGCGTCAAGGGAGAAGGAACTACAGACCCTATAAAGGTAGTGGTAGGTGGATGTATGGGACGTGAGGATAACCCTTTTTAGAGCTAATCCTCACGTCCCCGCTATTTAAAAAAAACTTTAATACCCTAATATGTAAATTTTCTATAGTGGCTACTGGGGCGTGGAGTAGCTGGACATGAGGCTACACGTCGCGGCTACTCCACGCCCCAGTAGCCTCTTTTCTCCTCCTACCCTGACATCTTCGGTGCACAGCCTTCGTCCGAGAAGCCGGCGTTCTGCGCATGCACAGAACAGCCGGCCCGCGGCTGCACCCCTACTGCTCCGAAGCCGGAGCTACTGTGCATGCTCAGAACCCCCAGCTTCTGGGATGAGGGTGTCAGGGTAGGAGGAGAAAATAGTCTACTGGGGCGTGAAATACTATTTCTTAAACATTGATCCAATATTCATACCTCATACCATATTTTCTAAACAAGATTTGTACCAAATAAATAACATTGCATTGAATGGTCTTTTTTGATTTCTCATGTGCTTTTGATATAGTTTTCCCTAAACTATTATGTGAGAAATTGCAGAATATGAGATTTGGTAGCAACCTTGTAGAATGGATACGGGATTACTTGACAAGTCGGCCACAGCAAGTTTAATCAGGTTCTGTTTTTCTGATATAATATTAAGTAATGTTGGTGTGCCGCAGGGCACAGTTCTGTTTCCTATTTTGTATACCGCTGATTTTACTTTCTGTACACCCACATGTCATGTTAAGAAATTTTGTGACAACACAGTGGTGGTCGCAAAGATCATACGGAATAATGAGGTTGAATTTCGTGGAATGGTTGAATCATTGGAGTGCTGAAAATAGGTTGTGTTAAAACACAAGTAAATTGTGGTTATACCATGTACAAAAAATAATAAAATGGAGATGTCCCCTGATTAGTGGTGAGCCCATTGATACAGTAAATAACTATTTAGTAGTATTTGAGAAAAGAATCCTAGCAAAATTCAAGTGCATTTTGGGGAATAAAAGTCATCCGTTATATCAGAAGATGGTGTTGTAACAGATTTCATTGGATAATATAAAATACAGACGGTGAAGTATATTTTGGATTGGATGTGTTTATTGGGTTGGCTGAGTATTTTATTGACGGGTTTATATTATTTATATTTTTATTATTATAATATGTAAAATATGTTTTGTTGTTTTGTATTGTGTATTATATGTGTTTTTATGTACACTACAGCTTAACAATTTACCTTTTGGGATAAATAAATTGAATCTAATCTAATACTATATTCAATTCACATGAATGTATAAAGATCTGGTCAATAAGCTTTAGTTTGACATCCTGTTATGTTTGAATATTGTCCAAAAACAAATATCCAGGAGGACTTACACACCAGAAAGTAGGGCCCTACTTCTGGTTAAAAGAAGATTAAACAAACACCTTATAGTGTATACACCATTTCAAATAGATAGTTTCTGTGTGATGGAAGGCACACCAAAATAGAGTCTTATTTAGTTATAGCAATAGTTCTATTTACCAGTCTTATATAGTCCGGGCGATACCTCTGTTGATGCTATTGTTGTGCTATCAGGGAGGTGGCCAAAAAAAAGGAAATGGCACTGCTAGCATGCGGAAAACTCGCGGTACTGGAGACTTGCAGGAACACTGGAGACTGTGTGGCTTCCGACAGCCTTTAAGTCCGGAACACGTGGATTCTGAACTTGTCTTCAGCTCTGCGTCCAGAACGTAATTCTTTCTAGGTGCCTCCGCTTTGATGAGTTTGTGTGTCTGAGGATCATGCACAAATGTGTGTTAGATAAGTAATGGATACTGGATCGTAAGCTGAAAGATCCGATTTACTGTAGAATAAAATGTTCCACTCATTTAATAGTATATGTGTCTCCACACTTATTCAGAGTTAGATAAGTATTTCCCAAAGGAGATGAAAACTTTAATGTTTGCTCCAACAAGTAATCAATTGAGTTTGATATCGGATACTAGATAGCTTGTTTATTCACGCAAGGTGGCTTGTTTGTAACCTTCTTTGTTAAATGCGTTTCGAAGCGCACTGCTTCCTCATCTGTAGCTAATGTTGCCTCCTTGGTTTTCAAGATATCCTTATAGGATATTTGGTTGATTGGAAAACCTGTCCCGGAGCAGTCTTTCAAGTAATTACTAAAACCAGAGATGGAACCTTATAAAAGCGATACTATATAGAAAGAATTCAAAACATGTATATGTATATTAAGGGGTAAACCATTTAGTAGAGAGAAATATAAAGCCTAGACCAGCATCTAGAATTATGACCTTTTAAATTTTTTAAATTTAAACACACAAACACTTTCATGCAACTTTGCAGCAAACTGTGATAAAATGCATAAATTACATAAACTTCAAAATTTCCACTAAAATAAGAACAAATCCAGACTACTTATATAAGATGTACTTTCCTAAAAACAGTAACATGTGTGGAGTTTATACATACCCCACATGTGTATATTCACCAAAATATGCAGCAAAGGGAATGTTACATCCACAGGATGAGACAAACAATATTTGCAAAAAAATTGCAATGAGCTTTACACAGATATATTATTGGAAACTCCCTTGGTAAACAACATAAAAAACTATACATCCAAAAACCAAGCTAACGAGATAACACAGGTCACTAATAGATGGGTGTAATATATGCGCCATTGTATTAGCAGCACAATAAAAGAACCTTCTGTGGTTCATAGGAATTTATGGTAAGAATGCCATATTGTAGGTATAAATAATGAAGTGATGGTGTGAAATAGAAACTATATTTAGAAATGTGTGTGTGTTTTTCATATTACATGCAACTTTCTGAACAAGTTTGGGGTCACAGTGTTAATTTTTAGCCATGTTAGGCCAAAAGGTTTGCATGTTCATCCTCTCCCTCCTTTATGTAAAAAAACAATTGATCAATATATGACAATCAGAGAACAAGTGTGCTCTCTGATTGTTCTACGGAGGAGATGGTTAATAACATGAAAACTAATTAATGTTATTGGTCCCCAAAATTAAGCTACCTAAATCTTTCATTTGAATCTAAGATTCCGATTCTAAGTGACAGGGATCAAGAAATGTTATCTGTTAAAGTGAAAGCAGTGAGTCTTGTGTATATATATATATATATATATATATAATCATGCCCTAAATTGTCACTTTAAATGTGCATATCTCCAGATCCCTTGAACCTAGAAATACTTATTTAGAATCATATGAAGGGGAGATTTCAGGCTCCTAGAATTAAGGACATATCTCATAAGTCCTTGGCCATAGAGGAGCCACCCTGTGAGTACATATGAGATACGTCCTTGGCAGGGAAAGCCAAGACTAATGAAACTTATGAGACTAATGAAAAGGTTGGGGGAATGGAGACAAATTTTCTTAAAAAAGGAACTGAAAGTCTCCCTTCCTTATCTAGAAGGGAAAATTTAATTTCCAGATCAACCATGCTATACAACAGAATCGAGATACATACCCATGTGTATGCAACTTAATCAATGCCCATGTTTTGTCTAGCCATCCTATAGTCTCAGGCATTAAATGGGTCTCATTTAGACTAATAATCCCCCACATACAGCGTTTCTTGCTGTCAGTAAGGCCTCTAATGTTACAGGTAAGAAAACGGTGGTCATTTAACAATATATATAAAGAATATTATTAAAAAGAATAAACCACAGGAAAGAGGATACCAGCGGAAACTAGGGAAAAAGTGAAGTATAAAAACAACACACAGCTGAATTGACTTTCCACCCCACTAACTGACCTGTCTATACTACACAGATCTCCTTACTCCTGTGTGTCACAGTACCTCTTCCCCTCAAGCCCCATAACATTATAAATACATTTCAGGACATCCACCCTCAGTCTACATTTAGTGATCCACCAAAATTTTGCAGTGTCCTCAACATTAAAAAAAAAAACAAGCTTGGTCTTGAAAGACATTCCTGATATTCACTGGATACAATAAAGGGAATTTCATCCTTGATTCCCTCACTTTTCCCCTTCTTTAGGGAAGGGTATTGCCACTTTGGGATATTAATGTTCTTGTTTGTTTGATGACAAATAATACAATTTTCCAATGTACTGTCTGTATCAACTACTCACGGTTTTCTAGATCTCTGCATGTTGGCATTCTATAGGAAGTTTTTATGTTTACGACCAGTAGACAAAAATCTGACCATGGTCACACAGGTGAACAGCTCATTAGTATCACGGAGGGTAATCAGAGCTGTGTGCTATAATGAGCTGTAAACCTGTGTGACCATGGTCAGATTTTTATCCACTGGAAATAAACATAGAAGCTTTCTATAGAATGACAGCAAGCAGATATCTAATAAACCATGAGGAATTGATACAGAAAGTATATTGGAAATTTGTATAACTTTATTATTTAAACAATATCAATTACTTGTTAAATGCCCCTTTAAACGCCCCATTAAATTTTGCACAGATTTGCTGTGTCAGCTTAGCAAAGTTTTGTAGAAAGCCTTCCAAGTTTTCAATATCATTGAAAAATTCTTATATCCAAACATAAGACAGAAGAGACCAGTCTTCTAAGTCTGTCAACTTCTCCCTAAGGATTCTGTTCTTTTTCACAATACCTGAAAACTTTTTTTTCAATCCCTTAGACTCCACCGCCAGAGACTTAACCTGCACAACAGTATTAGATTGTTTCTTGTGAATTTTAGCAAGACCATGGGGCACATTTACTTACCCGGTCTGGAGGAGATCCGGAAAGTGTCCGAAGACAATGCACTGTGGCGCGATTCAAGAAGATTGTGAGTCCAACTTGCTGAATGTGTCGCTTCCCCGATCAGGTCCACCGGAGATCCCCATCTTCCTCCCGGTGTTTGTAAGTGCATGGCTTGCAACACAATTTTTAAGTTAAATTCCGCGGTTTGTCCAAATCCATCTGATTGTCCAACGGCCCACTTCCCGATTTGTATTGTATTAAAGCTTCCGCGATTGCACCAAAATCCGATTGTGTGCGGCACAACCCCCTTTTAAATGCGGTGCAAATCAGAAATTGTCGGAATATACGACGTGTGTGTGCTCCGCCGACCTTTAGTAAATGAGCCCCCATCTCTCAAGAGAACTAAATTAGCCGATACCAAACCGTCCTGCTCTGCTAAATCCTCTACTGTCTCACCTGTTTTCTGAACCACTTCAAAAATTTCAATCAATCTAGGATTGGCAATTCCCCAATATATTTCCTCTATAACCTCTGGCTCACCAGAGTTACCAATTATTACTTTTTGATGTTTGTCTAGTTTTAGTAATTCCAGATTTTATCCAATTAAGTTTAGGAATCACTCTTATTTCCTTCCCGCTCCTTGGCATCCTTTGGGAAGGTAAAATAACCTGACTTTCGTCCTGCATTCCTAGGTGTATGATGACGTGTTGACTTTTATTTATTTAAAGCGAACCTGTTACCAGAAATGTAATTTTTAGCAGGTAACAATTGCCCATACTATGATACTGATTTTTACAAATGCCTTTGTCAGCATTCTGAATCATTTCACTACTTTAAATACTTTATGTCACATTACCTGGCTATTGATGCACCAGCCTGTGTCTCAGTCTCCTTTCCTACACACTCCTCATTCACATTGAGCAGGCAGTTAAGAGATATAAGGGCACATTTACTTAAAAAGTCAGAAAATGCACTAAAAGTGCTATTTCGTGTATAATGCTGTCTGTGGCGATTCACTAAGATATAGGACATAGTAGAACTGGAAAGGGTGCAGAAGAGAGCAACCAATATTATTAGTGGAATGGGGGGACTACAATACAATGACAGATTTTAGAATTTGGGGTTATTAAGTTTAGAAAAAAGAAGGCTGAGGGGAGAGATCATTACAATGTACAAATAACTGAATGTGCAGTACAAGGCTCTCCAAAGATCTTTTTATACATAGGCCTGTCTCCCTCTGTGTGCCCCCTGAGCCCCTACACAGCTGAACTCACCTCTCCTGACTGCAGCGGTGGTGACCCTTGCCGAATCTTTGTGCCTCACAGCCTTAGAAAAAGCTCCCTAGCGATTATCCTGCGTTCCTCTGTCTCCTGTGTTCCTGTGTCTCCTGCATTCTGTCCTGTGTGCCTGTGTTCCCGTTGCCATCTGCCTGGACGTCCCGTTGGTGACCCCGTATTGGACTTGCATCTCTGCCGCCTGCCTTGACCTTGTGCCTGAACCTGACCACGAGACAGCCTCCTGCTAAGGTCCCTCAACCTCCACCACCGGTGGCTAATTGCACCTGTGGAACGACTTGGTGGTACCCTGCCGCAGCAAGTCCCAGGTGTCGGCTAGTACCACCTTTACTGCTTAGTTCCGAACAGCCACATATTCCACTTTCCTTTCAAGGCACAGTCGAGCAGTATTGGTCATAAGGCAACTCTGAAAATGATCTCAGTATAAGGCTGTATGTTACCTGTACCATACCGTTTTAATGAAGGTAGCCATATTTGGCCATATTGTCCACCGAACTGTAAGTGAGAAAAATATAGAGCATGTCCTATTTTCTTCCCTTTTCTATACGCCCCATAGAAGTCTATGGGGCACATATATCAAACTTTTGCCTTGCCTTTTCCTTTAATTGAGAACATTTAAAATATATGTTGCATACTTACTGCATATGGTTGTGCTCCATATACAGTGCCTTTGGAAAGTAAGGGCAAGTGGTAGACAATTGTGAAGTAGAATTAAATTTATTGGATTTTTTAAATTTATGTAAAAAAAATAATAAACTGTAATGTGGGGCATACAATATTATTCTATTTTTAGTGCAGAAAACTCACTCTAGAAGTTCGGTGAGGATCTCTGAATGATACAAAGTTGTCTTAAATGACTGATGATGATAAATATAATCCACCTCAAAGAACGGAATGGGGGTGCACAGCTGGAGTATAGACTGGTCCGCACACCAACAAGAGACAATATACACTAAGAAGAAAAGAAGTGTGCTATTCCGGACCCAAAACTTATTTACAATTCAATCTTTATTAAATAATTCATGAAATACACAACTGCTTATTCAAAATCAATTAAAAATATCAAAAAAGGACACAGGACAGAGTGGGTGCATCACCCTACTCCATCCACACCCCTTACCACAAGTGTATGGACGATTGGATAAGATGAAAAAGTGCCAAAGTATACAATACCTAAATAGCAATACGTTTCTGTGGCTAGGATAGACAAAAAGGTGCAAACAATGCAAAAAATATGTACATCCAAATAGCATATATGCATATATAATAGCATATATGTAAAGGTACGAACCATTTAATATCACCTGCCAAAAAACGATCAAATACTTGCAAACCTATAAAGCATAACACATGAATGCACATATAGAAAGTGCAAGTGCCATATAATAATGAAGTATAGACAAAACCGGGTAGACCTGGGCCTGGCCAAACGCCCAGGTGTTCCCAGCCACAAACCTAAGCCACAATGCACACCATACACAGAACAATGGTAGGGGTGGGAGGCTCCCCACGTGTCGCTGTTTATGAAGCCTCTAGAGTGGATAGCTCACCTTTTATGCGCTGAACTCTGGCCTAGAATAATGAGATACCGGTGCGTTCGTGACTGGAAGTGACATGCCGGCAAAAACGGAAGTGAAGAGAAAAAGTGTCGCAGTCGGCTAGAAAATTTGGCGCATGCGCATCCTCGGCCGAGGAGAAAAGATTTTTTGGCGCAGCTCGTAATGCAGTCACAAGGCACAGAGAAGAAGCGCAAAATTATACATAAGCGCTGCACAAGTGAACTCCATGAAGTGGAGTAACCTGTCAGCGAAGTGAACAATGACCTATGGGACATATAGTAAATGCACAAAATGTATATATGTGTCGCCTAATTTAAAGTGCTACAAGATCGCCCATAGGGGATGTGCCTATGAGTAAAGAAGCTATCAAAAAATCACCTCTAATGGACTAAAACAATAAATACAGTTGTGCATACAACATTGTACATATAATGTAGTTACATATAATATATGCAAATACCATGCAATTTCTAGAAGGTACTGCTATGGAATTAACATCCGGGAAGGGAGTCATAAGGTACATCTTTTATGGTCTTATTCATAGATATGATGAATACCCACTATGCTATATCCTATACACAGGGCCCATTCAGGACACGGAGATCAAAAAATATATCCGTCTATGTATTGAAGTAAACCTAAGAGATCTGACAGAAATGCATACAATTGCAGAAAGGAAAGAGAAGATACTAAGAGGGAACATATATCAGTCCAAAGTGTTCCAATTTCGTAGTCGCTTCCTTCAGATATCGAATCCTGCTGGATAGCTGTATTCCATTTTGCTGGGGGGAAGAGATGATCAGATGCAATTCAAGAACATGAATCAGGAGGGCTCCCAGAGCGGGTAACAATGGACCAAGCTACATGATGGAGGACAAAAATAAAATATTAACCGTAACCGTATTTGCGTAAAAGGGACATGCCGGAGTGTGTACCAAGAAAATGTATATAGTTATATTTGTAAACAAATGCAAATAAAGAACCCGACACATGTATTGAAATGCGTGTGAAGTGCCTTGTAACCATATAGATAATGTAGAAACCAATGGCGCCCAGTGAATACAAGAATGAATAGTAAGGTATAATACCTTGAAAAAAATTAAACCACTACACGTGCGTGAAAAATGTGAAAATACACCTACAAGTGTAAGGGGTCAGTAGGACCCAAGACTAAACGAGGCCAAAAAGAAGCCTTAAGGAGTGATAAACAAAAACTCTAAGATCCACAAGTGAAATGCGAAGTATACAATTACTAGAACTGTAAAATATGTGACCCATATAATGCTATAGTGAAAACATGGTGAAAAGAATAAGTGAAAAATAGAAAAAATGAATCTGGAACTATGAGGTAATGTGAATAAGAGTAGATACAAGGAATAAACCAGTAGATATAAGGAACTCATACTCACCCACACAAACATGATGACCCCGGAATCTTATCTCTGTTTATAGAAGCCAGTGAATAAAAGGTCCTCATTTAAGCCTGATGGAGAAAGGGTCCCTAGCTCGTAGATCCACTTGGCCTCCCGTCTCAACAGTTCAGGTGTGGTGTTGCCACCTCTGATGTTAGTAAATACTCTGTCGAGCCCAATCACCCTTAGACCCTTGGGTTTGCCCCCATGGTAAAGTCTAAAGTGTGTAGCCACAGAGGAAAGAGTCTTGCCTTGATGAAAGTGGGATTGGGCATTGATGATGCTGGATATATGTTGTTGGATCCTCTTCCTGAGTTGTTGGGTGGTTTGTCCGACATACAATTTGTCATATGGGCAAATGAGGACATAAATTACGTTTTTGGTTTTACAATTAATGAAATGTCGCAGTGGATGGAGTTTTTGATTCTTTGGGTTTACCAGTTGTTTTGTTTGTTGCACAAGAGGGCACACGGAGCATTCCCCACATGCAAAAGTGCCCTGAGGTCTGATGCCCCTTCCCAATTTTTGGGTGGGTCTACAGAAGTGACTATTGGACAGTTGATCGTTCAGGTTTGGGGCACGTTTGGCAACAATCTGTGGTCGCTGTGGAAGAAACCTAGATATCCTTGGTTCCGAATTAAGGATATTCCAGTTCTTCCTCAAAATTCTGTGGAGGTCAGCCCACTGGTTATTGAATGTCGTAGAAATCCTCCACTGTTCTGAGGTTTGCCTTTGTCTATTTTGCAGCAGCTCCTCTCTGTTCGTGTCTCGTATCCTACGAAAAGCTCGGGAAACCACCTGTTTCGGGTATTCTCTAGATCTCAAGCATCGTGTCAAGTCCCTTGCATTCTTGAAGAAGTCCTCATCCTGAGTGCAGTTGCGTTTAATTCGTATGAATTGGCCCGTCGGGATTCCAACCTTTAGATGGTACGGATGGAAACCTCCGAAATGCAGGAGGTTGTTGGTCTAGGTGGTTTTCCTGAAAAGGTCTGTATTCAGTCTGTTGTCCTTCATGAAAATTTTCAAATCGAGAAACTCCACCATCGTCTGGGAAAAGGTAAAAGACAATATAATGTTCAAGGAGTTTGCATTCAGAGAGGTAACAAAGTTTTTACATAATTCCAAAGGACCTTCCCAGATGACCAAAATATCGTCTATAAATCTATGCCAGTATCTGACATATTTTTGGAACAGCTCAGATGGGTACACGTGTTCGCCCTCCCACCACCCCAAAAATAGGTTGGCGGAGGAGGGCGCACATCGTGCACCCATCGCCGTGCCTGAGACCTGTCTATAGTACCTGTTAACGAAGACAAAGTAATTGTGCTTCAAGACGAAATTAAGTAGATCCAATAGAAACAAGTCGTGCCTCCTATCACCAGTAGAATGTTTATCCAGAAAGGTGGAGACCGCAAAAACACCATCGTTATATCCTACGTTTGTATATAGGGCCTCCACATCCAAGGTAACCAGCCAGACTTCGGTAGATAATGTTGATTGGTCCAATTTCTGAATCAGGTCTGTCGAATCCCTGATGTATGATGGAAGTAATGTAACTAGGGGCTGAAGAAAATAGTCTAAATACATACACACCTTCTCCCCGATACTCCCAATGCCTGGTACGATTGGCCTACCTTGTGGGGCCACGAGGGATTTATGGATATTGGGCAACATGTAGAATGTTGGTGTCACAGGTTGTTGTACAGATAAAAAGCGGTGTTCTTTTTGTGAGATGATGCCATAGTTCAAAGCCAAATCGATCAACCGTTTAAACTTCTGCAGAAAGACCTCCATGGGATCTGAGGGGAGAACCATATAATACACAGTGTTGTCAAGCTGTCTCTTGGCCTCTTTTACATACATGTCTACAGGCCATACGCAGACAGCAGCGAGAATAAATATAAAATATTATTTTTATGATATGGCGAGTGGGGGGGAAAAAGTGCTAAAAATCCAAAATAAAATTGATAATTTTGTTTGTATCCCCACTTGAAATAGTTAATAAAATCTCATGAGACCTCCAAAATGAATTATCTATACATTGTATCATAATACAGTATCTCACCCCGCAAATAATAAGCCCTCATATGTTCGCATTACCAAAAAAATTAAAATGTTATATCCTGTACAATCTGAGTGGCGCTGCTTTCATTCTAGGCCTGGTCATGCGGCCATAAAGCAGTTTACCACCACATATGGGGTATCAGTACACTCAGGAGAAATTGGGCAAACTTTGCAGAGGATTTCACCATTTTATTATTAAGAAAGTGTCATTTTTGGCCAAAATGAATATTTTCCAAAAACATTCCAAAGTTTCTAAATCACAGTCACAGTCTATTTTGTTTTAACCCATGTGAAACACTTAAAGGGTTAATAGACTTAAAAGAAGTTGTTTTACACACGTTGAGGGGTTTAGTTTCTATAGTGGGGTAATTTATGGGATTTTTCCATTATTTAGGATTTTCAAAGTCACTTGAAAACTGAGTTGTCCCTCAAAATGTGAATTTTGGCGATTTTCATAAAAATTAGAAAAATTGCACCTAAAGTTCTAAGCCTCTTAACATGCTACAAAAATGAGAGGACACATAAAATATCATTCCAGCATAAAGCAGACATTCCGGAAATGTTAGTTTTCAAGCTCTTTAGGTATTTTAACTATCTGCCTGGAAAGCAAAACGTTTAAAACTTTGAAAATGAAGATTTTTTCTGAGATTTTGCCAATTTTCTTTTAGAAACTTATCACTTAAATTTTACAACTACCATGAAGTACAATGTGCCTTGAGAAAACAGTCTCAAAATCACCTGGATATGTTAAAGTGTTCCAAAGTTATAACCAATTATCGTGACACAGGGCAAACTTGAAAAATCGAGTCTGGTCATTAAGCTGAAAAGTAGATTAAAGGTGCTGCAGTTAAAACTATGTTAGTTGGATCTTGGAATGGAGCTGGCACTCCGCTGCCAGGCGAGCTTTCGCCTATCCAAGCCCCTGTCTCTCGGCTACTCCCCAAACAGCACTTCTAAGAACCTTTTGTATAAGATCTAGTGTAGTAGCGTTCTTATAAGTTTGGGATATGGCGGGTGAGGGAAAAGTAAACAGATGTGCAAGAAGCGCTGAAATAATATCTGTAAATGATAAAAGTTTGCCAGTATATTTTGTGGATTACACAGCAGGGTGGCGACAAAGTTAACAAGTTTGATGTGGAAGCCATGAAAACAACCCAAAATTCTGCCTGATACAGCTCGTTTGATAAAGGGACCATGTATGGAGGCAGTGAACTAGTAGTAGATTAAAGGTGCTGCAGTTACGTACAGCGCCAGTTCGTGCCACATGTCCAGCTTTGAAACCCAGTAGTTGTAGGGAGCTGTGTGATCATTTAGGACGATGGTATGGTCAGCTACGTACTCCCTCACCATCTTTCTGTAAAGATCAGCCCTACTCTGCCGAGACTGGGGACAGGTGACAGTGTCTTGCTGGGGTGACATAAAACTGGCAAAGGCCTTGTAAAGCGTACCCCTGTCAGTGCTGGACAAGCTGCCTGCTCACCTACTCTCCCTCGCTACTTGTCCCGCAGAAGTATGCCCTCTGCCGCTAGCGCTGTCAGAAGGGAAATAGTGTTTCAGCTTGTGCACCAGGGCCTGCTGGTATTCATGCATTCTCACACTCCTTTCCTCTCCAGGGATGAGAGTGGAAAGATTTTGCTTGTACCTTGGGTTCAGGAGAGTGAATACCCAGTAATCGTGCTGTAATAAATACTTTGAACGCGAGGGTCACGGGATAGGCAGCCTAGCATGAAATCTGCCATATGCGTCAGAGTACCAACGCGCAAGAATTCACTCCCCTCACTGGCCTGACTCTCCATTTCCTCCTCCTCCAACTCCTCTTCTTCTGCCCATACACGCTGAACAGTGAAGGACTGAACAATGCTCTTCTGTCTCGCCAACATTCTCCTCCGCCATGGGATGGTGAGGCTGATGATGGCGGCATCGCCACTGACCATCTGTGTTGACTCCTCAAAGTTACTCAGCACCTGACAGATATCAGACATCCACGTCCACTCCTCATTGTAGACTTGAGAAGCTGACTGACCTGACTACCAGTTCTGGTAGAAGTTGACATCTGGCAGTCTACAATCGCTCTGCGCTGTTGGTAAACTCTGGATAACATGGTTAATGTTGAATTCCACCTCGTGGGCATGTCGCACAACAGTCGGTGAGCGGGCAGTTGAGAGTGGCAGCATCTGTGCTGGACTTCCTGAAATGCGCACAGATGCGGTGCACCTTCATGAGCAAATCAGACAGATTGGGGTATGTCTTGAGGAAACGCCGAACTATGACATTTAACACATAGGCCAGGCATGGCACATGTGTCAGTGTGCCGAGTTGCAGAGCCGCCACCAGGTTATGGCCGTTGTCACACACAACCATGCCTGGCTTCAGGTTCAGCGGTGCCAGCCACAGATCAGTCTGCGCCGTGATGCCCTGTAATAGCTCTTGGGTGGTGTGCCTTTTATCGCCTAGGCTCAGTAGTTTGAGCACCGCCTGCTGTCGCTTAGCGACGGCACTGCTGCTGTGCCTAGAGCTACCGACTGATGGCGCCATGCCCACGGATGGTAATTTGGAGGAGGAGGTGGAGGAGGGGTGGGAAGAGGAGGAGGCATAGTAGGCCTGAGAGACCTGGACCGAGGTAGGCCCCGCAATCCTCGGCGTCGGCAGTATATGACCAGCCCCAGGGTCAGACTCGGTCCCAGCCTCCACCAAGTTAACCCAATGTGCCGACAGCGATATATAGTGGCCCTGCCCGGCAGCACTCGTCCACGTGTCCGTGGACAGGTGGACCTTGTCAGAAACGGTGTTGTTCAGGGCATGGATGATGTTCTCTGACACGTGCTGGTGCAGGGCTGGGACGGCACATCGGGAAAAGTAGTGGCGGCTGGGGACCGAATACCGAGGGGCGGCATCTCCAGTATGAGCAGTTTGGAGATGTGGACGTTGAGGGCTTGGGCGTGTGGGTGGGTTGCACTATACTTCCTTTTGCGCTCCAGCGTCTGGGGTATGGAGAGCTGAACGCTGCGCATGGAGACATTGGTGGATGCTGTGGAGGATCGTGGAGGCGAAGGTGTGGTTTTCGCACAGGTGTGCCCGGCCGGAGGTGAACGGCCTTGGTTCCATTGAGTGGGGTGTTTAGCATTCATATGCCTACGCATACTGGTGGTGGTTAAGCTGGTAGTGGTGAAACCACTGCTGATCCTGGTGTGGCACAGGTTGCACACCACAGTCCGTCGGTCATCCGGTGTTTCTTTAAAGAACCTCCAGACTTCCAAAAATTTTGCCCTCGCCACGGGAGCTTCACTACGTTAAACATTTGGCGCTGATGCATCAGCTCTGGCCCTGCCTCTCCGTCTGGCCCCACCACTGCCTCTTCCAACCTGTTCTGGTATAGGACTCGCCTCCGTCTCAGAAGCACTGTGTTCACCCGGCCTATTAACCCAGCTTGGGTCTGTCACCTCATCATCCTCCGATCCCTCAGTCTGCTCCCCCCTCGGACTTCCTGCCCTGACAACAACTTCACCACTGTCTGACAACCGTGTCTCCTCATCATCCGACACCTCTTTACACACTTCTTCCACTACGTCAACAATGTCATCATCACCCACAGACTGCGACCGGTGGAAAACCTGGCCATCGGAAAAGAGCTCAGCAGCAACCGGACAAGTGGTTTGTGACTGTGGGAAGGGTCCAGAAAACAGTTCCTCAGAGTATGCCGGTTCAAATGCCAAATTTTGCTGGGAGGGGGCAGACTGGGGGGAAGGAGGCTGAGGTGGAGGAGCTGGAGGAGTGCTGATTTTGGTGACATGGGTGGACTACGTGGAAGACTGACTGGTGGACAAATGGCTAGAAGCATTGTCTGCAATCCACGACATCACCTGTTCGCATTGTTCTGGCCTCAACAGTGCTCTACCATGAGTCCCAGTAACTCGAGACATGAACCTAGGGAGTGTAGCTCTGCGGCGTTCCCCTGCTCCCTCATCAGCAGGTCGTGTCTCACCCCACCCAGGACCACGGCCTCTGACCCCTGCAGTAGTTAGACGCCCACATCCACGCCCTCGTCCTCTACCCCTAGCCCTCGGCTTCAACATTTTCAAAATTAAAGTGTAAACTGTAAATTATTATTATTTTTTTTTTTTTACAAAACGATGTTATCCTATTGCTATGGCTAGTTTCTAACCTGCACTAACAGCACACAACTGGATTTTGTTCTGTGCCTGCTGACTTTGAGTTATAAAAAAAAATAAAAGTAAAAAAAAAAATCAGCAGACTGTGCCTAATTCAATCAAACCCCTAATAAATTGTCCCACTTAGGTGTTTGAGATGTGTGTGTCACTAAGAGCTGAATATAACGTTCCCAAGTCTCCCTGCAAATTCCTCACAATATGGTACTAGCTGCACTACTAGTGCCAGCAGGCCCAGCCACAAGCAAACAAAAAAAAAAAATATATATATATATAGCGGTATTCTAGCCCTAAGAAGGGCTGTTGGGTTTTTGTAGACTCACTCCTGCCTAACAGTAAGCTAATATAACACCCTAACGCTTTCCCTGACCAGCAGCAGCTCTCTCCCTAACGGCATCCAGACAGAGAATGATGCGAGCAGCGCGGGCAGCGGCTAGTCTATCCCAGGGTCACCTGATCAGGCCAGCCAACCACTGCTATCTACGTGTAAGGGTACCACGTCATGCTGGGTGGAGTGCAGAGTCTCCTGCTCGAACGAGCATCAAGCTCGGACGAGTGTGTTCGCTCATCTCTAGTTAGCACTAATCTCAGAGAAATTATACATTCATAAAAAGGACTACATTAAAGGGAACCTGTAAGCGGAAATCACCCTAATAAACAAGTAACAAGCCCAAACAGGAGAAATGGTGAGTGACATGAATCGAATCGATAGGGACACATCAATGACTGAGTTGGTAAGATAAGATTAGATAAGATAATCCTTTCTTAGTCCCACAGTGGGGAAATTCCCATAGTTACAGAAGCGGCAGAGAGAGAACGGCGACAGAACAATACTGTTAGAGATGAATGAACAAAAAGAAAAAAAAATGATAAAAAAAGACAAAAAATAAGACAATCAATAAACGGCAGTTTGATATTTAGTCTGTGGATGGGACCTGCAGACACTGGTTAGATGGGGGCACATATTAATTTCGTTTGGGACTTGTTGGTTAAATAGCCTGATATTAGCGGGGTGGACTGACTTCCAATAACGCTCCCTTCACCCTTGGGGTGAAGCAGTTGGTCACTGAAGAAACTCCTCAATGCCACCACAGTCTCCTGCATGGGATGCGAGCTATTCTCCAGAATAGATTTAAACTAACAAAGTATCCTCCTCTCAGCTACCACCTGCACTGTGTCAACAGGACAGAGTTGGCTTTCCTAATCAGTTTGTCCAGATTGCTCCTCTCCTTAGCTGAGATGCTGCTTCCCCAACCGACTACTCCAAAGAAGATGGCTGATGCCACTACAGAGTAAAAGAAGGTCTTAAGAAGTCCCCACTGCTCTCCAAATTCTCAGCTTCCTTAGCAGGTATAGCCTGCTCTGACCCCTCCTGTGAAGTGCGTTTATGTTCACTGCACACTGCAGTTTATTGGTCAGGAGGACACCTAAGTATTTTTACAGCTTCACTGCCTCAATGTCCATCACCTGGATGACCACTGGTTGAGAAGGAGGACTGCGCTTACGGAAGTCCACCACCATCTCCCTTGTCTTACCAGCATTAATCCTAAAGTGGTTTTGCTGGTACCAATCAACAAATTCCTGGATCAATTCTTTGTACTCCCTGTCATTCTCACCGGTAATGAGGCCTACTATAGTAGAATCATCAGAGAACTTCTGAAGGTAGCAGCTACATGAATTGTACCTGAAGTCTGCTGTGTACAATGTGAAGAGGAAGGGAGCAAGAAGTGTACCTTGAGGAGAACCTGTACTACTAATCACAGTGTCTGACAAACAGTCTAAGGCTCTCACATACTGAGGTCGGTTTGTGAGGTAGTCTAGGATCGAACTAGATTGCGGTCCACTCCAGTCAGATCCAGTTTGTCTCTAAGTAGCCTTGGCTGTATAGTGTTGAAAGCACTGGAGAAATTAAAAAAAAAACATTATTCTCGCAATGTTTCCCGGTTTCACCAGGTGAGAAAGAGTTTGACGTAGAAGGTGGATGATGTGCAACACCCCTGCCAATGCATAGGCAATGTGGTTGTTGCAAATAGCGCCCTCTCCATGTTAGGAGCTGTTGGGGAAACTGATCACCTCTCTAGGAGATTTCCAAAAGTGGAGAACTTAGTAATAGCAGCTGTAAACAACTGTCAGCTAAATCAAGAGTTAACATGTCAAATGTTATTAATAGAGATGAGCGAACATACTCGTCCGAGCTTGATGCTCGATCGAGCATTAGCGTACTCGTAACTGCTCGTTGCTCGGACGAGTATTTCGCCCGCTCGAGAAAATGGCAGCTCCCGCCGTTTTGCTTTTTGGCGGCCAGAAACAGAGCCAATCACAAGCCAGGAGACTCTGCACTCCACCCAGCATGACGTGGTACCCTTACACGTAGATAGCAGTGGTTGGCTGGCCAGATCAGGTGACCCTGGGATAGACTAGCCGCTGCCCGCGCTGCTCGGATCATTCTCTGTCTGGATGCCGCTAGGGAGAGAGCTGCTGCTGGTCAGGGAAAGCGTTAGGGTGTTCTATTAGCTTACTGTTAGGCAGGAGTGATTCTCAAAGAACCCAACAGCCCTTCTTAGGGCTACAATAACGTTCTACTTTTTTTATTTTAATTTGCATCTATTACCATTTTGTGAGGAATTAGCAGGGGGACTTGCTACCGTTGTGTTTAGCTCTTAGTGGCACACATATCCATAGCAAAGACCGAAGTGGGAAAATTCAGTAGGGGTTGGATTTCTATTAGGCAATAACTCAGTGTCATCTCATCTGGCATAGTAATCCTGGTTTGGCAAAGGTTGCACACCACAGTCCGTCGGTCATCCGGTGTTTCTTTAAAGAACCTCCAGACTTCTGAAAATCTAGCCCTCGCCACGGAAGCTTGACTACGGGCAACATTTGGCGCTGATGCACCAGCTCTGGCCCTGCCTCTCCGTCTGGCCCCACCACTGCCTCTTCCAACCTGTTCTGCTATAGGACTCGCCTCCGTCTCAGAAGCACTGTGTTCACCCGGCCTATCAACCCAGCTTGGGTCTGTCACCTCATCATCCTCCGATCCCTCAGTCTGCTCCCCCCTCGGACTTCCTGCCCTGACAACAACTTCACCACTGTCTGACAACCGTGTCTGCTCATCGTCCGACACCTCTTTACACACTTCTTCCACTACGTCAATAATGTCATCATCACCCACAGACTGCGACCGGTGGAAAACCTGGGCATCGGAAAATTGCTCAGCAGCAACCGGACAAGTGGTTTGTGACTGTGGGAAGGGTCCAGAAAACAGTTCCTCAGAGTATGCCAGATGAAATTCCAAATTTTCCTGGGAGGGGGCAGACTGGGGGGAGGGAGGTTGAGGTGGAGGAGCTGGAGGAGTGCTCACTTGGGTAACATGGGTGGACTGCGTGGAAGACTGACTGGTGGACAAATGGCTAGAAGCATTGACCGCAATCCACGACATCACCTCTTTGCACTGTTCTGGCCTCAACAGTGCTCTACCACGAGTCTCAGTAACTTGAGACATGATGAACCTAGGGAGTGTAGCTCTGCGGTGTTCCCCTGCTCCCTCATCAGCAGGTGGTGTCTCACCCCGCCCAGGACCACAGCCTCTGACCCCTGCAGTAGTTGGACGCCCACGTCCACGCCCTCGTCCTCTACCCCTAGCCCTCGGGTTAAACATTTTCAAAATTAAAGTGTAAACTTAAATTTTTTTTTTTTGTGTTTTTTTTTATTAAACAAAACGATGCTATCCTATTGCTATGGCTAGTTTCTAACCTACACTGACAGCACACAACTGGATTTTGTGCTGTGCCAGATGACTTTGAGTTATAAGAGAAATAAACGTAAAAAAATTAATAAATCAGCAGACTGTGCCTAATTCAAATCAAACCCCTAATAAATTGTCCCACTTGGGTGTTTGAGGTGGATATGTGTGCCACTAAGAGCTAAACACAACGGTAGCAAGTCCCCCTGCTAATTCCTCACAATATGGTACTAGCTGCACTAGTAATGCCAGCAAGCCCAGGCACAAGCAAACAAAAAAAAGGAAAATATAACACTATTGTAGGCCTAAATAAGCCGTTGGGGTTCTCCTATGGCTATTTTCTAGCCCACACTCAAAGCACACTGCTTTGGCAGATTACTGTGAGTTCTAAAAAGAAATAAACGTAAAAAAAAATAAATCAGCAGACTCTGCCTAATAAATTGTCCCACTTCGGTGTTTGAGGTGGATATGTGTGTCACTAAGGCTACATTCACACGAACGTATGGGGGACGTATATACGGCCGACGTATATACGGCCGATATACGTCCCCCATACACTCCTATGAGCGCACGGCACCCTACGGGAGCGGTACGGTGCAGCACACGTGCGGCACCGTACCGTTCCGAACCCGGGAAAAAGATAGGACATGTCCTATCTTTTCCTGTAATACGGGGCCGTGCGCTATAGGTTGCTATGGAGAGGGGCGGGGGTGAGCTGCGCTCACCTCCTCCTCCTCTCCCCGTACACTGCCGTTGCCCGCTACGGTACGGTACGGGCGGGCAACGGCAGTGTGAATGTAGCCTTAGAGTTAAACACAAGTCTCCCTGCAAATTACTCACAATATGGTACTAGCTGCACTACTAATGCCAGCAAGCCCAGCCACAAGCAAACCAAAAAAAAGGAAAATAAAACGTTATTGTAGCCCTAAGAAGGACTGTTGGGTTCTTGTAGAATCACTCCTGCCTAACACTATTCTAATAGAACACCTTAACGCTTTCCCTGACCAGCAGCAGCTCTCTCCCTAGCGGCATCCAGACAGAGAATGACGCGAGCAGCGCGGGCAGGGGCTAGTCTATTCCAGGGTCAACTGATCTGGCCAGCCAACCACTGCTATCGACGTGTAAGGGTACCACGTCGTGCTGGGTGGAGTGCAGAGTCTCCTGGCTTGTGATTGGCTCTGTTTCTGTCCGCCAAAAAGCAAAACGGCGGGAGATGCCATTTTCTCGAGCTGGCGAAATACTCGTCCGAGCAACGAGCAGTTTCGAGTACGCTAATGCTCGAACGAGCATCAAGCTCGGACGAGTATGTTCGCTCATCTCTAGTATAGAACTAGAGGTGGAAAATGTATATTCATTAAAGGCCCTGCTGTTAGGGGAGTTTTGGGAGTTAAAAGAGAAAAAATGAATAGGAACTATAAGTAGGGACATTTTGGAAATGAGGCGCTCAATGATATATGGATGGAGAAAATATTTTAAATCTTTTAAGGATAAAAAATAAAACTTTCTTTAGATGAAATAGACTTAGCATCTATACTGTGTTGTTAGATAATCTCGACTTGACAGTGTGGATACAAGTTCGAAATTAAAATCTGAATCCCTAAGGAAAGATGGAAGTTTTGTATCCTTTAAGGAGCTGAGGCAGGAATATAATATACGGGCATCGGACTGTTTTAAATACTATAGATTGTGATCCATAATGTGTTTAGTAAAAGATCTCTTAGAATAACCAGTACATACTAGCCTCAGATTCATTACATGTATGAACTCATCTAGATAAAACTGGGGTACTTCTGCGGCCTATAAGGGTTTTATATACCAACATTGTAGGGGTAAACATCCATATATGTTGAGTTGGGAAAAAGAGCTAAGTCTGTCCCTCTCCGCTGAGCAGTGGATGACGGCAATCTGTGACTCAATCAGAAATCTGCTATGTACACATCATATAGACAATGGGGCACATTTACTTACCTGGTCCGTGCGCGATCCGGACAGTCCGAAGAAGATGAACTCTGCCACGATTCACTAAGATCGTGCGCCCGATATTGTGCATGTGTCACTTCCCCGCTCAGGTTTGCCGGAGTTCACCTTCTTCTTCCTGGTGCATGTAAGTGCTTGGCTTAAGACACAATTTCAAAGTTAAAGGGGTATTTCAGGAATAAGCATAATTCATATACAAATGGGTCCTTAAAATATAAGCTAATATGTAATTAATTGTTATTTACAATTTTGCTCCGTAAGCAGAAAAATGCTGCTGACATATACTGTAATGATGAATTAAAATGCTACTGGTCCTTTAATCAGTCCGTTAATTTCCTCCGCACGGTCCATTGCAGAGCATACAAAGGACAGAAGATGGCCGCTGGTCACATGTCCACATCACATGTCCTGCACCTGCCTGGGCAGGTCATGTGATCACCACTATGTTTGGCTGTAGTTGGTTGGTTGCAGTGCATCCAGTATGGCTGGTGCTTTGGTAATGGCCGGTGCTTTGGTAATGGCCGCTACACATCATTGCTATGATAACAGAGCAAGAAAACCTGTTAGATCATCACTGGGAGCAGAACAAAAGAGGGAGGAGGAGTTACTGAGAACTAAAGGATCTTGGGACTTGTAGTTTCCAGTGGCAGCCATCTTGGTGATAACTTTAGAGAGGCCATAAAATTTTGTGAATCATAAAATCAAACTATTTAAGCTCCATTTTGTGACTAATGACATAAAGTTTTGTTACATTCATTTACTTATAGCATTATGGGTTTTTGTATCAGACGATCATATTCCCGGAATACCCCTTTAAATCCCGTGGTTAGTCTGAATCAGTCGGATCGTCCGACGGCCCACCCCCAATTTGTGTCGCATGAAAGCCGGCGCCCATGCAGCAAAATCCGATTGTGTGTACCAAAATCCTTTGCTAAATGCGGCGTGGATTGGAAATCTTCGGAACATCCGACAGTAGTGCGGCCGCAGGACCCTTAGTAAATGAGCCCCAACTTGTTCAAACTTCGCACTAAATGGTATTTAACCCACCAAAAGCTAGCAAAAATGGATCAAGACGTCAAAGAATATTGTTGGAGAGGGTATACGGCCATGTGGTGGGATTGCGCCCATGTTGTGCATGTTTGGAACTATATTTTTAAGCTGATTTCTAAATTACGGAACATCTATACCACACCCTGTCCTGCTATTGCTCTCCTTGACATTTATACAAGTGCTTTCTCTGAGAAGGAGAAATGGATAACTAGCAGGCTATGTGCAGTCGTTGGAGCCTTGATTGCTAAACAATGGAAGTCCGTTAGCCACGTTGACTCAGATATAATAAGAGAGATTATGAATGAATGTTATTGTTATGAAAGATATATGTGGAACAAGGCCTAATTAGAAATAAGAATGTTAAACAGAATTGGGATGTGTGGCTAAGTTTGTAACTATAAGTTTACAATTTGTACCTTCTCAACCCATCCATATGGAACCTCACCTGGGGTTAATCCAACTATGCTGGTAGATCTATGGCAAACCAAGGAATTCTTAAGGCTAGACCTGTGAAGTGTCTTTATTCTCCTTTGTAGGAATATACCATACCATTCCAGTTCCCTGTCCTATCATGTATTGCTCCCTCCACTTCACTAGAACAATTGACCTAATAGTAATAACAAAATATACTGTATTCTATTTAACTTATGAATGTTGTTGAATGACTAATAAATAGATCAACCTTTTTCCAAACGCAACCAAAATTCCACATTTCAACGTGGCCTCAGGTACCACAAACCTTTACCCAGAGAGTTTGTAAACTTTTTATAATGTGGTATAGGGGGTATTTTAACCCATTGCCAGTGATGGGCTTTTTCCAATTTACTTTCTGTTTATCGCTCCCTAATTTAAAAAATCAATAATTCTTTTATTTTTCCATGTACAGAGCTGTTTGAGGGCTTATTTTCTGCGTCTACTTCCTAGTGACGGTATTTTATATCCCATCCAATGTACTTAAAAGTAAAAATATATTTCAAAATGTGGTAATATTGCCAAAAAAAACGCATTTGCGCCATTTTCTTCTGGCTCTTTTTCTGGCTATGTCTTTCACTGATCCCAATGGCATCTCTAATATAATCTTTGGTTTGATATGATCACAGGGATACCAAATTTATATACCGTATTTTTCGGACTATAAGGCGCACTAAAAATCCTTTGATTTTCTCAGTAATCAAAGGTGCACCTTATAGTCCAGTGCGCCTTATATATGAACCATACTTACAGACAGCTGCCTTGAACTGTGCACAGGTCTGCCACCTGCTGGTCATTCATCCTTATAATCAGGTGCGCCTTATATATGAATCTAGACGTTTTAGCAGGCATTTATTTATACTCCGAATATATAGTCCGAAAAATACTGTAGGTTTTATTAGGTGTTAATAGATTTTACCAAAAATGTAAACCTTTTGGTTTATTACTTTTACCATATTCTGACTCCAATAACTTTTTAATACTTAGGAGTATGGAGTTGACTAAGGTGTAATTTTTTCTGGAACGAGCTGCCGTTTTCATTGATACCATTTTGGGGCTTGTGCTACCTTCAGAACAGTTTTTATTAGATTTATTTATCTGTTGTGTAAGAGCAAAAAAGTGGCGATTTGGACATTTGAGCACATTTTTCCGTTGCAGGGTTCACTGGGTTCTATAATTTTATAGTTTGGGAATTCTGGGATCTGGTGATACCTAATATGTTGTATTTTTTTACTTTCTTCCACCTTTTTTAATTATTTATTGTTCTATGAATTTAATTGTTAATTTTTATTATTTTTTTTATTTTTTGTGTTTTTTTTCCCTTTTTTTTATTTCTAAAATACTATCATATGAACTACTGATCATGTCCTCACTAGTTCATACTAATACACTGCAATAACCAGCCAGGGGCTGAACCGAGCAGGCAGATGCAGATGTCAGGCCTGAGACCTTTATTATGTCCCCGGCTGTCCGGCTATGAAGAAGCAGAGAGGAGAGGGAGCCAACTCCATCTACAGGTACGTAGATCTTGTGGTCACAACATTGACCACGCTATCTAAAACAGCCGGGTCACTGCTCTTTCCTGCACGGGGGCCCGTGCAGACCTTAGGTTAGGCCAACAGAGAAACCGGTCACTAATGTTAATACATTCTGAGTGGCACAAGGGTCTTAGTGTACAATCCATAACAAGTAATTAAAGCTGTTTGTTATAATGATATGTGCACCTGTGTGACAGCACATGACTGTGGACTGGTTGTTATCCACAGAAAGTAAACAATCAAGCTTACTGTTCAATGACAGCAGAGATCTAGAAAACTGTGAGGAATTGATACAGAAAGTATATTAGAAACTCATATTTCATTACTCAAACAGCATCAAATATTTGGTGAAAGTGGTCAATCCCTTTAACACAATGGCAAAGAGTTATTAAAAGTGCTAAAGAGCATAACTTCTTGTTGTATCAACTTCAGTTGATAGTAAGTAAGCAGTAATATAGTTAGTGGCCAGTTGTATCAAATGTTTCGTGTCATTGCTGTGTTTCACAAAAAAGATTGTCTGCCCAAGAAAATGACTAATCCCTTAAAACTAGAAATTAATGGGTTGGTCAAAATTTGGGTTCAATGGGTTCGACCAAATTTTGTTAAATGTTAAGTTAAGGACATGGACTTTGGGCCAACCTTTGACCCAAATGAAAATACCATTGATGTCGATGAGGACCTGGATTTTAACGACCAATAATGGCTGTAAAATGGGGCTACTAATGTCTAGATTGCTGAATAATGGTGGGACTAACAGGGCAACTGCCCTCACCAAAATGGGCTAAGGAAAGTACTTATAAAATAACATACGATTAATTTTAAAACATAAACTAAGAAATAATTTAAACCACAAACCTTTCCTCTTACTGCAGTTAGGCATTTTTGGTGTTCAGACCCAGTTAATATTTCTCATAGCAGTAAAAGAAGCAATGGGAAAACCACAGACCTTTGCTCTCACTGAGATTAAACATGTTCTGGTTGTTCAGACCCAGTTTTTCGAATGTGAAATTGAAAAATATTTGTATTTGAAATTTCAGGAATGCAGAACTGAAAAATTTGAGTTTGCCATTGCGGGATTAAGGAATTTATGCGGACACTGGCAAAACAAAGTTGTGTGGGATTCATTTTTTGTTTATCTTGTTTATAAATCCAAGTTAGTTGTGGAGAGGTGGATTCTCTTGTCGGTCATGACAGCACCTGTGGTTCTGAACACGGCCTCTCACTGCACGTGCAAGGCATAGAGGGCAAGATCTGGCCATGTGTCCAATTTTCCCACGCAGAAAGTAAATGTGGCGAACCTTTGTACCAGGAAACGTGTGGAGAGATAATCCTAATGTCAGTCACATTTACATTTTGCATAGTGATACTAGTGTTCTTGCTACATTGGTGACTTCTTCCCTCTTCTCCTCGTGCTGCCACTGAGCTCTTAATGTCGTATAGGAACTCGGACAGTAGTGTTTGCATCAAAGTGCTCCTGTACTTCATCATTTTAGTACATTGCTCTAGATTTAAAATCAGGGAAGCTATGCTATTCTTGTAGCGTTGATCCAGCAGGGTGGCCACTCAGGGTGGCCACTGGAGTATGGAGAGGAGCCATCAAGGCAGAAACCCTGCAACATCTAAACCCTGGATCTAAAGTCAGTTACAAAATCATGGCCCCTAAAACATTGAGACCAAGAACCTTAAAGGGACATACTGCCAATCTATCACTCTACCAAGTGATGGTTTACATCTGTATATGCAATGTTAATGCATTTTGCACTTTATGTTTTACTAGCTATAGCTCCCGGTGTTACCCGGGATAGTAAATAACTGCTGTTAGCTATAACAAAATAGAACGGGTTAATAAAAAATAGTTGTATATATCTCTCTCTCTGGATTTCCCTGAACGTTTCTGTCTCTGTGTGTCTCTGACATTCTCTGTCTGTGTCTGTTTTTGACCATCTCTGACTGTCTCTCTAAATTCCTTTGTCTCACTGTCTATCTCTGACTTTGTCAGACTGTCTCTGTCTCTCATTTTCTCTGTCTCTGAGCTGCACTACTAATAGCAGCAAGCCCAGCCACAAGCAAACCAAAAAATAGGAAAATAAAACGTTATTTTAGCCCTAAGAAGGACTGTTGGGTTCTTGTAGAATCACTCCTGCCTAACACTATTCTAATAGAACACCCTAACGCTTTCCCTGACCAGCAGCAGCTCTCTCCCTAGCGGCATCCAGACAGAGAATGACGCGAGCAGCGCGGGCAGGGGCTAGTCTATTTCAGGGTCACCTGATCTGGCCAGCCAACCACTGCTATCGACGTGTAAGGGTACCACGTCATGCTGGGTGGAGTGCAGAGTCTCCTGGCTTGTGATTGGCTTTGTTTCTGGCCGCCAAAAAGCAAAACGGCGGGAGATGCCATTTTCTCGAGCTGGCGAAATACTCGTCCGAGCAACGAGCAGTTTCGGGTACGCTAATGCTCGAACGAGCATCAAGCTCGGACGAGTATATTCGCTCATCTCTACTCAGGAACTGATTGATGAAGTGCTCTAGCACTCTTAAAAGACTGTGTGCACAGACATGCTCAGCTGGGAAAGACTTGTCAATCACCCAACCCTCTACAGATCTGCGTGCTTCTTGTGGGGTCCCACAGCCACTGCCTGGGGTTTAGTCTTCCAGTATGGGCCCTGGTCGACTGCTTGGTCCTGGTCCCAAAGCTGGTGCTTTGTTATGGCGATGGTGAATGCCATGTGATGTTGTACTCACTAACATAGGGGCTCACTAGAATAGTCACTAGAATCCTGGACCAGATGGGTTACACCCCAGAGTTCTTAAAGAACTCAGTTCTGTTATTGCTGTACCGCTGTCTAAAATCTTCAGGAATTCTGTAATGTCTGGTGTGGTGCCTAGTGACTGGTGCAAGGTTAATGTTATGCCAATATATAAAAAGGGCTTTAGAGCATTTCCAGGCAATCACTGGCCTGTAAACTTAACTTCCATATTGGGGAAAATATTGGAAAGTTTACTAAAAGACTATATACAGGAATTATGTGATATAAAAAAGTGTAATGAGTGACAGCCAGCATAGGTTTACTAAGAATAGAAGTTGTCAGACTAACCTGATCTTCTTCTATGAAGAGGTGAGCAGATGCCTGGATGGAGGAGCTGCTGTGGATATTGGGGCACATGTATCATAGTTTCAGCTAGGCAAATTGCCTTTTTTTTGTGACTTTTGTTGGCGCTCTTCAAGTGCACTTCGGTCTGCACCTTTTGCAGTGTGCCTCATGTATCTTAACTTTCCAAATTAAAAATGAAACATGTTAAATCCCAAATTAACAGTAGTGTCCGCTCCTGTATATAACCCCCTTATGTGGCTCATGTCCATGTGGATTTGAGACATTTGCAACAAAAAGTCTCAAAAAGAATCCAAAATTTGTGCCTTCCAGGATAGGAAAAATTGAACATGTATCACAAGTAAAAAGATTATACATAAGGTGCAAAAACTAGCCGCCAAAAGTCTCTAAAATTCACCTCAGAGAGACCAAACTATGATACATGTGCCCCAATGATTCCTACTCAAATTGGTCACCAGTTATGAGTGGTGTACCCCAGGGTTCTGTTCTTGGCCCACTACTATTTAATATATTTATTAATGATATAGAGGTAGGAATTAATAGCACTGTGTCTATTTTTGCAGATGACACCAAGCTGGGTAGTGTAATACAGTCTATGGAGGATGTTAGTAGGCTGCAGGGTGACTTGGACAAACTGAGTGTTTGGTCATCCACTTAACAAATGAAGTTCAACGTGAATAAATGTAAGGTTATGCACCTGGGGGCTAATAATCCACAGGCAACATATGTCCTTTGCGTAGTAAATCTGGGAGAGTGCCTTGTTGAGAAGGACCTGGGGGTACTAGTAGATCATAAATTGAATAACAGCATGCAATGACAAGCCAACTTTGCACCTCCTATTAGTTGGCTTACTTTACGCCAGAAAACTAGGACACAATTCTGTCGGGTCAGCAATATTTTTGGTGCAGGGACCTTTTTGCTGCAAGGTCATGCCCCCTTTTCATAGGCCACGTCCCTTTTGTCAAGCTAGTTTTAGGAGCCCCAGAAACCTGTCTAAAACCCTTTATAAATGTGATGCAGACAGTTTTTTAGTGCAAAGTATGACAGAATTCTGTTGGGGACAAATTAATAAATCTCCCCAATTGTCTCAACACTTACAAAAAACAAGCTGAGCCAGTGTGGAGCCAATGTAAGTAAATGCTGTCAATTTTCTCAACCCATAAAATTTGTCACTAGCAAGATTGATGACTCCAAGTTCAAGAATTCATCAAATGTAGCAAAACTCTGTGAAGAGATGACTGGTCTTCGTTTTGGAGGCTTAGAGAGGGTTAACCAAACAGAAGGGGAGCTGACCTCAGAAGGAAGTTGCTGAATTGTGAAGGATTTTGGATCCTCACAATGGATTGTATTTACCCTAGATGTTTGAATGTTAGAAACAATTTGACTTTAAAGTATTAATATATATGTATATGTTTTTTCTTTCTGCAGTTAGTCTACACTTTGTAAATGCTATTGAGGGATATGCTGCTGATTATCTCAGCCCTGATTACATTCAGGAATCATCATTTCACTTCAGGTTCGGTATATCAATAAGCACTAACATTCTCTATGTTATCTATGACTAAAGACCTGTTGAGGTCTGAAACATGATGACATTTAAATTTTTCATGGCTGCATTATTTTAGTGCTGTCCTTTCCAGTGTGATCAATAAAGCCTTACCACATTTGAACTAGATAAATTAGTGCTGATGTATCCTTTTCCAAGTGGCCTTTAAGATTTTGTTCATCTATAAGGTGGCCTATAAGGGCAATGTTAACAAAGAGTTTAAATTCTTCCCTAACCCTGGTGAAAAGGTATTACATTTTCCAGCCTTACTATCCATTTGTTACACAGTGGGGAGAATTTCCTTTGCCCTGTCTGCCAGTTTTCTGGCGCCATGCTTAATACTTAATTTTGTCTTTTGTGGGTATAGCACTGACATTCAACAGCACTTTAGAGAAATGATTTTTTGTACTATATATCAGCATTATGTATATGTGCTGTATACTGGAGTTAGTTATGTGCATGATGTTAGCTGCACAGCATGTATATTTGCTAGAGATGAGCGAGCACTAAAATGCTCGGGTACTCGTTATTCGAGACGAACTTTTCCCGATAGAGATACAGCCCCCTGAAGTGCCCCCTCCAGATTCTTAGCCATCAGGCTGCAGGGAGAATTTGCTGCACACAGGAGCTGCTGCACCTCACAGATAATGAAAATATTCACTTTATATCTGCCTGGAAAGCAAAACATTTAAAACTTTGAAAATGAAGATTTTTTCCGAGAATTTGCCAATTTTCTTTTAGAAACTTATCACTTAAATTTTACAACTAACATGAAGTACAATGTGCCTTGAGAAAACAGTCTCAAAATCACCTGGATATGTTAAAGTGTTCCAAAGTTATAACCAATTATCATGACACAGGGCAAACTTGAAAAATCGAGTCTGGTCATTAAGCTGAAAACAAGTCCCAGTGATAAGGGGTTAAAGCACAGAGAGCATCATGAAGACCAAGGAACATACCAGGCAGGTCCATAATACTGTTGTGGAGAAGTTTAAAGCCAGATTTGGATACACAAAGTATTTCACAAACTTTAAACATCCCAAGGAGCAATGTGCAAGTGATCATATTGAAATTGAAGGAGTATCAGACCACTGCAAATCTACTAAGACCCGGCCGTCGCTCTAAACTATCATCTCAAACAAGGAGAAGACTGATCAGAGATGCAGCCAAGAGGCCCCTGATCACTCTGGATGAACTGCAAAGATCTTCTGCTGAGGTGGGAGAGTCTGTCCAAAGGACAACAATTAGTCGTGCACTGCACAAATCTGGCCTGTATGGAAGAGTGGCAAGAAGAAAGCCCAAAGATATTCATAAAAAGACTTGTTTGAAGTTTGCCACAAGCCACCTGGGAGATACCAAACATGTGGAAGAAGGTGCTCTGGTCAGATGAAACCAAAATTGAACTTATCGGCCACAATGATAAACAATATGTTTGGTGTAAAAGCAACACAGCTCATCACCCCGAGCACACCATCCTTACTGTCGCACATGGTGGTGGCAGCAATTTGCAGCTGTAATCACAATAAAAGGTGGCGTTACAAAGTATTAACTTAAGGGGGGTGGATAATATTGCACTCCCCACTTTTCAGTTTATAATTTTTTACAAAAGTTTAAAATATCCAATAAATGTAGTTTCACTTAATAATTAAGTCCCACTTATTGTTGATTCTTCACCAAAATAATTATAATTTTATATCTTTATACAGCACTGAAATACAGGACTGAAGTAATCAGATGTTCGTGTAAAAGGGACCTAATGAAGGGTTACTCCAACTTCAAATGTACCCAGGGCCGGTGCTATTGAATTTTGTTTCTAGGTGCCATGGATCCAAAGATATTCAGGTTTAAAGTGAGAATATCAGGTGACATTTTTGTACTTAAAAATCACTTAGAAACAAAAATTTAGATTCATATAAAAGAAGAGTCTCTCTTCTTTCATAGCAAAAAAAGAAGTGAGGCTCTATGTGTAACAGAGCCAGAGATACAGCCCCCTGAAGTGCCCCCTCCAGATTCTTAGCCATCAGGCTGCAGGGAGAATTTGCTGCACACAGGAGCTGCTGCACCTCACAGATAATGAAAATATTCACTTTATATCTGCCTGGAAAGCAAAACATTTAAAACTTTGAAAATGAAGATTTTTTCCGAGAATTTGCCAATTTTCTTTTGTTACATCGACCTTTTAGAAGTGTTGGAAATTCAACTTAATATCACGTTTTTCATTTTACGCCTCTCTAGCAGACACTATCTACGAACACACCTTTTTTTTCTCTCGTTATTGCCTTTTTTTTTTTGTTATAGGTGTTTTTTTTTTTTGTCAAACAAATTAACATGATCTGATGAAACTCTTCACTCTTCTTAATCTTGGGTGCTTAATGTCGGCTACATATTACACCAATATATTAAGCAGCCCGGTCGACCGTGTTCTGGAAAAAGTTTTACTTTAACACCTTCCGGCCATTATTCCCACATCTGTTAATGATTTTCTCTCAGCCTCAAAATCATTGTAGCCTGCTGAAGCGCGGAAGGGTTTCTGTTATGTGTGGTCTCTACTTGGCGCACATCTAAAAGTGCCTTTTACTTTATCCTCATCTTGGTTTAAATGATAATCGTTATTAGTTTGGTATCATTGTGGTAAGGGAGGGGTCATTCACAATGCTAGATCTTTGTGACACTGGATGGATCCACTCATCCACCATAAGTTTTCTGGGATGTTCAACCCATATGGGAAGACAACGAAAGATGGGGGGCTGGGAGGCGGAGGCGAGAGGAGGCCCGGAAGGGGGGAAGAGGAGGCAGCGTTGTATGTACTTTGCCGCCAGATTTGCCGGCAAGGGATTTTATTGATTCTTCCGTCTGGTTTGTTTTAGCGATTGCTCACAATCAAATAATAAGTGTTGGAACAAAATAAGGGGAAGAGGGAGTAGTGAGAGGGTTATCTGGTGTTCTTCAAGTACTCACGGTTCAGACGGAAAGGCCCGAATCTTTACTTTTTTGAAAGTAATGTATTCTTTATATGTGTATCGTGATTTGTACATTTTTAAGAAATTTTGAATGTTACTTGCGCACATTTCGCCTGGTTGTCTGCTTTCAATGGTTTTTATGGCCTTCACTATTTTTATTTATCACTTTCATTTTTATTGGTTTTAAATATTAAAAATTTACAAGCGTGTTGTATTGCTGCACTCATATACATATAGCTTGATAGTACAATTGTATTAGACAGGGTAAGTACAGGTATCCACAAACTCAATCCACCAATATAACTTATAACAGTGCCTTAGTTTTCTTCTAGAAATGTCGTTTGTATTGTAATATAAGACCTGTTTGCCAGAAGCATAAGGGATGGGTTTGAGAGGAATCTATTCCAATCAATCCATTTTGTTTCAAAAGTTTTTCCTCGTGTATCGTCTATATTTGCTATTAAGATCCATCGCTTAATAAAATCTTTTTGTTGTGTAATATTTCCTTATTGTTGGAGTTTGGTGGTGACTTCATATTTTTGCATTAGGTTTCTCAGTTGTTTTTAAATGGGGATTAACCTTGTATAGGGGTGTATGGATATTCTTCAAAGGTAACAAAGGGATAATACACAATCCGGGTCCCAGGGATATGGTCGGTAAGTATTAGCCCTGATGTATTAAAAACATTTTTGCCACGTAATTGCACGGTTTACAATTTCCACCAGACATGTAATAGCGAGCCTGTTTCATCACTTTGATCCCAACCTAGTCTATGTGTTAGGATATATTTTTGGCTAAACAGAAAACGCTATAATGGTGAATTTTTTCACAACAAAGAACAAAAAATGAAATGTGCATAAGAACGGTTTAAAGAAAATATACTTCTTAATCATCCAAACAAACAACCATTCCATGAAAAAATGGGAAAAAGAAGATTAAATAGATACTACGAACCACTACCATGGGAACACTTGCATTCTCTACAACAACCCAACATCTCAATGCATCAACCATCAGAAACCAGCGCAAATTAAGCTATGTATAGAGTATTTTAACACCATATGGCACCTTCACTTTTATTCTTTTCATTGTCTTTAATTTGCAGGTCTTGTCCGTCTTAAAATTGTCTACTGAAAACAGTATATTTATTATTGACAGTTTAGGTGATATTTGTGGATTTATCTATGTGAACATTCAATATCAATTGGTACTCTACACATGTCCATCTTTACCATTTAGGAGATGTGAACGGATAATATTTTTCTGTTCATCACCACATTTTTTTTTTGCCATCCAAGTAACATTTTCAACTATTTTTTCACAATGTTTCATTTGAAATCAAAATCGGCATGAAAAACATCTCAAGTTATGAACTCTTTAATACACACTTGGTTGGAAGATCTTATCTCTATCTCCTGTCTATATATCCATCGTTCTAGTTTATCCATCGCCTATAATCAACCATTTGATAGTATCATCCGCTTTTTCTCTCTATCTATTTTTCAATCAAGCTTCTATTTCCTCTCTACTGTATTTATTCTTCATATCCTTCTACTGTGTATATATCTACATTATATGCTCATCTAGAATCTCTGTCATCTTTCTATTTATCTCTTCATATAATTTCGAATTAATAATTCCTGTTATATATTATATAGCGCACACAGAAATCCGCAGCAAGCTTGCCAGATGTGCCACATCAGTCCCTTGACCCCCAGTTGGGGCTTACAATCTAATCCACCTACAGTATGTTTTTGGAGGTGGGAAGAACTGAAGGACCTGGAGTAAACCCATGCAAACCAACGACACATACAAACTCTTTGGGCAGATGTTGACCAGCGCGCAGGCCCTGGTTGTGCTAACCACTGAGCCACCTGTTCGGCCCATTATCTCCTCCTATCATCTATCTCATCTCCTATAAAATTCTCCATATTACAGTTTGTTTTACCAAATAATGGAGCCTCTTGCTGACCGTGACTGGTCATAAAAGTTTTTATTTTGGGGCCCCACTTTTAGTTTTGCCGCAGGCCCACTTTGTCTGAGAACCGGCACATTGTGTGCAGTTTGTTACTGTTTTTATTAAATGTGGGCTCATGAGTCAGTGTCACTGTCAATTATGCCGACAGCACATACACCGCGACCACATTGTGAAAGGGCTCTTACTTGTAGATCTAGGGACTGTGAATGTGGTGAACTTTTTTAGAATTGTTATCCATGGCCTCCTTCGCATCTAAACACTTTAAAAAAATTTTTGCTGGCCAGGAGTAGCTTTGGGGTGTTACCATTGAAGAACCCCTCCATGCTGCAGATTTACAAGCTGTTCAACTCTCTTATCCATTTGCCCTTCCTCCCTCGCACTCCCCTCCCCCTCTGCCTGATGTATTCAATTTCAAGCACTAGTATTAGGGGAAAGTTCTCCTTCAACACATCCCATTAAGCTAAGGTACAAAGGGGCACTAGCAACATCCCCAAGCCATTCTGGCTTCATTAGCTTAATTGTGAAAGGGTTACTTCAGAGGGAAGGAGGCCCATGAAGAACAACATAAAGAAATTATCCACAGTCACATGTTGGATCATGTGATAAGTGTCCGTGGTTTCATCATGCTTGATACAGGTTTTCTTTAAGTACAGTTGGAATTAAACGTAGATGTTAAAATGTCAAAATGCAAGTCATAATGGCCAGTAAACCTTCTAGTTTCTCATTTTGTTTGCAATCCAGATCCACCGGACCACCGCGGAGGTGGTACAACTAGCCGTACACCTGGGGACCGAGCTGCACCCTTTTTTCACCAGAGCCCGTCGCAAGTCGGATGGACTTGCGCATGCAGGGTACCGGTACCCAGGTCGTTCCACAGTGTGCGCTAGCCCGCGGTGGCAGCCGAGTACATAGCATGAGATGATGTCACCAAGGTCAGGTCCACCACAGAGTCCGGGCATGGCGGTCGAGATGCAAGGTGAAGTCAAATCCAACGGGTGTCAGCACGTGAGTCCTAGCGATGGAACACGGCACTACGGAACACAGCAACGCAGAACACGGCAACACCTAGGAACCGAGGGACTTTGGTGTAACCCGGATGAACAGCTGGAACGCCGGGAAACATCCGCAATGTTGCAAGGAAGCTTCTCTCAAAAGCTAACACAAAAATCTGTGCAAGGCAGGAGGGAGGTACCTAATTAAAGGTGGAGGTGTTTCATGTCCATCGCACCACTCAGCTTTTGTGCTTGCCCTTTCATTCTACGGAGAGCACGACAAGCTTCACAGTCTCAGCTACGGGATGACTGGGTTTCCTTCTGCACTGTCAGGCCTCTGATGGTAAACAGGATCGGGTACAGTTGATCTTCGGGGCAGGGACTGCGGTGGGGGGGCACACAGGGAACGCGGGCGCACAGCCGTGACCATTGTATCGAGCAGGATCAGGATTGACATGTTTTTTATCACAAAAGCAGTTAAATATTTGCAAGCTCAAGACTGTCATATATATTTTTACACCTTTTTTCGGTTTTTTTTAGCTCTCAATAATCCCATGGTTCATATGTCAGAACCATACTCCCTAGTGTCAGGCCATATCGACCCGCCAGCTGATAAACAGTCAAGACATGAATAATTCAGATAAGCATGGATAGTTTTATTTCTCAGCAATTCAAACGTACACTCAAAAAACATCCAACAGTTAGCCATGCGGAATTTTTTGTTGGATTTATGTCAAAATCCTTTATAGAGATTTTAATTTGGTGGCAGTATCCCAGAGAAGCATTGCTGGCTATGAATGATTATATTTCTATAGTCTATATATAAGCTGAGTGTATGTGTGGTGGTTGTGTATATAGTATTATACATATATATATATTTTAGTCTGCTAAAGGAATCTGCCCGTCACTTTACCAGTCACCCGAATTTTGCAGGAGCCGCTCTTGAACCCGCATGCTTTCCAAACTTCCATTATTAACCACCATATATATGGAGCAGATCCATTGTCTGCTATGGCAATAGGCAACCAATCACAGCTCACTTCTATTTTGCCACAGGGGTCATTAATCTGGATCTCTGATCTTCGATTATTCTATAGCAATGAGTATACTACCTTATGTGTATGTAGGTGGTGACAGAGAGACAACCGAAGGGCATGATTGAAGAAGACATCCAGTGAGTGGAATGGATATGCGGAAAAAGGGATGAAAACAGAGATATAAAGTCACAGAGATGCGTGGCAGAGAAGCATGGTGGTTAGGGAAGAAAGACGGAAGCATTGACAGAGGCAAGAGAATGAGAGACAGGCAACAGAGTGACGTGATCCCAGAGAAGCAGTATTGGAGATCGCCTCGCGTGACAGAGACGATATGTCTGAGGATGAGTGACGTATGACGGCGGAGAGTCAGTGCGTCTATGAAATGTGGTTAGCTGGACTAACGTACAGGAGTTGCATGATGACGCTAGTATGTCCTCTAGTTGTGCTGAAGCTGTATCGTGCAAGTCTGATCGGTACTGAGAATCGGGAATTCAAAAACAAAAGAAAAAATCTTATTTTTGTTCTCATTCTAATGTTGTTATAACTAAGTGTCAGTTATTACTATCCCGGCAACGCCGGATCTACAGCTAGCATAATAATAAAGCTGGTGTATGTGTAGTATGTATGTCTGGCTAAAGGAATCTGCACGATCGCGTTTACAGTCATCAAACTTTGCAAAGCCGCCTCTGTTACTCATGTATGTCTAGACTGGGTTTTCAGGACAACATTTCACCCCTGGCCCATGTTCCAAAATCCCTTATTATCCACCCATATACAGAGCCCAATGCTGCCTGGGTGCCAGTTGGACTGAGCCATTTGTTGCTGTTCTGCCACATGTCTTTAATAATGAGCTCTAAGCATTGTTGGGTTACTATAGGCATTGAGTATAAGACAGCTAGGTGTGAGATAAGATTTGAGTAACATGTGAGGCAATATGAAACCACCACATACAGGAGCCATTGTCTGCTTGGCAATAAGCAACCCATCACAGTTTCAGCTTCTTATTTTGCCACAGGTCTTTAATATCAGCTTGTGAGCAGGGCCGATTCTGGCCTTTCTTGCTGCCTGAGGCGAAATGGGAAATGGGCGCCCCCCTCACCATGCAACGAGGAACGGACCCCGATCCCTGCTACATGCGATCACCAAATTAGTTGACACAGATCAGGGCACAGTACACCCCTCATAGATATAATATACAGCACTGTTCCCACATAGTATATATACAGGCAGATCACCACCATATATAGTATATCCAGGCAGTGCCGCCCAAGGGACCCATCATAGATAGTAATATAAGGCGATGCGCCTCCGCATAGATATTATATACATCCGGCAGGCACACGCATAGATATTATATCATCCGGCGCCCCCTCATGATAGTATATACAGGCATGGTGCCCCTCATAGATAGTATATACGGCAGGTGCCCCTCATAGAATTAGTATATCAGGCCTCAGAGAATCAGTAGCGCCCCTCATAGATAGTATATACATGCAGGCGCCCCACAACAAGCGAGAGGCCGAAAAAGGGAACAACACCACAAAAAAAAAAGAAACCAGCCCCCCCCCAAGACATAGTAGTATATCACAGGCAGGTGTCCCTCATAGATAGTATATACAAGGCATGTGCCCCTCAAAGATGTATATACAGGCAGGCGCCCCTCATAGATAGTATATACAGTGCCGGCGCGCACCCCCCAAACGACAGAGTGACCAAATGAGGCTAGATAGCATCTAAAACATCCAATAAACATGTGGAGGCAGCCATGGAGACGACTTCCATGATTAAGAGCGACAGTATGGGGCATTCATATTGCGCTGCTATGATTGCAACTTCAGGTCTCCAGCATGGCGGCGACAGATGTATCTGGTGAAACACCTGAAAATTCTGCCTGACACAGCTCAATTGATAAGGGGATGATGTGCTGCATATCCTCTCGTGCTCCAGCGTCTGGGGTAAAGAGAGTTGAAATGAGACATTGGTGGACGCTGTGGAGGATCGTGGAGGAAAAATGGACAGTAAACAGCAGGGGCAGCATGCAAGGATGCATCTGCGGCTGCCTAATCTTGGGATGGAGCTGGCGGTCCACTGCCAGGCGAGCTTTCGCCTGTCCAAGCCCCTGTCTCTCGGCTCCTCCCCACCCAAAATGGGCCTGTGGGCCAGAAGCGTTTACTTTGAAAAAATTATAGTTTTCAAATCAGGCCGGGTCATTTGAATATTTCACCTAGGGATTATGGAATAGCATAGTGGTTCTATTTTTAATTGTTTTTACAGAAATGGTTCCATGATTAAGAGCGACAGTATGGGGCATCCATATTGCGCTGCTATGATTGCAACTTCAGGTCTCCAGCATGGCGGCGACAGATGGGCCGAGTTCCACTATGTATCTGGTGAAACACCTGAAAATTCTGCCTGACACAGCTCGTTTGATAAGGGGACGATGTATGGAGGCAGTGAACTAGTAGTAGATTAAAGGTGCTGCAGTTAAAACTATGTTAGTTGTCCCGCAGGAGATCTGCTGTCTCCGGTAGCGGGGACCCATGTAAGTATGGTCCGCTGCCATCCTCCCCCCTGAAAGGACCCCCTTCCCCGCTCACCTCTCCGGTCGCTCCGTCTCCGCTCTGCCACGCTCTGCCACGCCCCCGGAACTCCGCCACGCCCCCGGCCACCCTGCACCTTATAGTCCGATGCGCCTTATATATGGAATAATTCCATATATAAGGCACATCAGACTGATGCGCCTTATATTTCGGTGCGCCTAATGGCCCGGAAAATACGGTATTAAAAAAATTTAACAAACGTGTGTATTGCTGCACTCATATACATATAGCTTGATAGTACAAATTGTATTATACAGGGTATAAGTACAGGTATACACAAACTCAATACAACAAATATAACTTATAACAGTGCCTTAGTTTCTTCTAGATGTCATTTGTATTGTAATATAAAACCTGTTTGCCAGAATCATGATGGATGGGTTGAGAGGAATCTAGTCCAATCAATCCAACGCCCCCGGAAGGTGCCCCCTCCAATTCTTAGCCGACAGGCGCAGGGAAATTTTGCTTCACACAGGGTAGCTTGCGCACCCACAGATAATGAAAATAATTCACTTTATATGCTGCCTGGAAAGCAAACATTTAAAACTTTGAAAAGAAGATTTTTCCGAGAATTTGTCCAATTTTCTTTTGAAACTTATCACTTAAATTTACAACTAACATGAAGTACAATGTGCCTTGAGAAAACAGTCTAAACACTCACCTGGATATGTTAAAGTGTTCCAAAGTTATAACCAATTAATCATGACACAGGCGACTTGAAAAATCGGTCTGGTCATTAAGCTGAAAACAAGTCCCAGTGATAAGGGGTTAAAGCACAGAGAGCATCATGAAGACCAAGGAACATACCAGTCAGGTCCATAATACTGTGTGGAGAAGTTTTAAAGCCAATTTGGATACACAAAGTATTTCACACAACTTTAAACATCCCAAGGAGCAATGTGGCAAGTGATCATATTAAATTGAAGGAGTATCAACCACTGCAAATCTACTAAGACCCGCCGGCCGTCGCTCTAAACTATCACATCTCAAACAAGGAGAATGCTGATCAGAGATGCAGCCAGATGCCCCTGATCACTCTGGATGAACTGCAAAGATCTTCTGCTGGATTGGGAGATTCTGTCCAAAGGACAACAATTAGTCGTGCACTGCACAAATCTGGCCTGTATGGAAGAGTGCAAGAAGAAGCCCAAAGATATTCATAAAGACTTGTTGAAGTTTGCCACAAGCCCACTGGGAGATACTACCAAACATGTGAGAAGGTGCTCTGGTCAGATGAAACCAAATTGAACTTATCGCGCCACAATGATAAACAATATTTTGGTGTAAAACAAGCAACACAGCTCATCACCCCGCCCTCCACCAAGGGGAAAAGAGGAAACAAGGGGGGACACTAACAGTCCTTACCTTTGTCGCAGTTCGAGAGTTTTTTTATGCACTTTCCTGTCCTAAAAGTGGCGTTCAAAGTATTAACTTAAGGGGTTGAAATATTGCACTCCACCATTTTTCAGATTATATAATTTTTTACAAAAGTTTAAAATATCCATATGTATTTTTCACTTCCATTAAGTCCCACTTATTGGTTGATTCTTCACCAAAATAATTAATAGATTTTATCTCTTTATCAGCAAGCACATGAGATAACAGGACTGAAGTAATCAGATGTTCGTGTAAAAGGGACCTGAATGCAAGGTGTTCTCCACTTCAAATGTACCCAGGTCCGGGCCTGCTAATTCGAATTTTGTTTCTAGGTGCCATGGATCCAAGAATTCAGGTTTACAGTGAGAATATCAGGTGACATTTTTTTACTTAAAATCACTTAGAAACAAAATTAGATTCATATAAAAGAAGAGACTCTCTTCTTTCATAGCAAAAAAGAAGTGAGGCTCTATGTGTACAGTAGCTAGAGATACAGCCCCCCTGAAGTGCCCCCTCCAGATTCTTAGCCATCAGGCTGCAGGGAAATTTGCTGCACACGGAGCTGCTCGCACCTCACAGATAATGAATATTCACTTTATATGTTACTACTGACACTTTTGCGAAGTGTTGGAATATTCAACTTAATATCACGTTTTAATATTTACCCTTCTCTACAGAACTATCTACGATACCACTTTTCTCTCGTTATTGCCTTTTTTTTTTTGTATAGGTTTTTTTTTTTTTGCAAACAAATTAACATGATATGATGAAACTCTCAACTCTTCTTAACTTGGGTGTAATGATGCCGCTACATATTAACACCAGATACCCATAAGCCCCGCCCCGGTCGACCTGTGTTCTGAAAAATTTTTACTTTACCACCTTCCGCCATTTTTCCACAATCTGTTATATTTTCTCACCTCGCAATCATGTACCTATGAAAAAGCGCGGAAGGGTTCTGTTATTGTGTGGCTACTCTATTGGCGCACATCTAAGTGACCTTTTAACTTATCCTCATCTTGGTTTAAATGATAATGTTATTATTTGGTTAGTCATTGGTGGTAAGGGAGGTCATACACAATGACTAGATCTGTGTGACACGCGAGACCACATCATAGTTTGTCTGTCAACCCATATGGATTTAACATACCCGAAATGGCTGGGCGATTTTGGTGAAAAGCACCGAATGGTGGTAGGCACGTTGTATGTACTTGCCGCATTCCGCAAGGATTTTATTGATCTCCGCTGGTTTTTAGGATTGCACAATAATGAATAAGTTTGAAATAAGAGGGTAGTGAGAGGTTATCTGTGATTCTACAGTACTTCGGTTAGAGGAAAGGCCCATTTTTTTGAATAGTAATTATCTTTATGCTACGTATTTTCATTTTGAATTATTTTACGCAATTCCTGGTTGTCTGCTTTCAATTGGTTTATGGCCTTCACTTATTTTTGAAATCACATTTCATTTTTATTGTTTTAAATATTAAAAAATTTCACAACGTGTTATTGCTGCACCATATACATATAGCTTGATAGTACAATTGTTTAACAGGGTATAAGTACAGGTATCACAAACTCAATCCAACACAATATAAACTTATAACAGTGCCTTAGTTTTCTTCTAGATTCTTTGTATTGTAATATAAGACCTGTTTGTCCAGAGCATAATGGATGGGTTTGAGAGGAATCTATCCAATCAATCCAGAGATACAGCCCCCTGAAGTGCCCCCTCCAGATTCTTAGCCATCAGGCTGCAGGGAGAATTTGCTGCACACAGGAGCTGCTGCACCTCACAGATAATGAAAATATTCACTTTATATCTGCCTGGAAAGCAAAACATTTAAAACTTTGAAAATGAAGATTTTTTCCGAGAATTTGCCAATTTTCTTTTAGAAACTTATCACTTAAATTTTACAACTAACATGAAGTACAATGTGCCTTGAGAAAACAGTCTCAAAATCACCTGGATATGTTAAAGTGTTCCAAAGTTATAACCAATTATCATGACACAGGGCAAACTTGAAAAATCGAGTCTGGTCATTAAGCTGAAAACAAGTCCCAGTGATAAGGGGTTAAAGCACAGAGAGCATCATGAAGACCAAGGAACATACCAGGCAGGTCCATAATACTGTTGTGGAGAAGTTTAAAGCCAGATTTGGATACACAAAGTATTTCACAAACTTTAAACATCCCAAGGAGCAATGTGCAAGTGATCATATTGAAATTGAAGGAGTATCAGACCACTGCAAATCTACTAAGACCCGGCCGTCGCTCTAAACTATCATCTCAAACAAGGAGAAGACTGATCAGAGATGCAGCCAAGAGGCCCCTGATCACTCTGGATGAACTGCAAAGATCTTCTGCTGAGGTGGGAGAGTCTGTCCAAAGGACAACAATTAGTCGTGCACTGCACAAATCTGGCCTGTATGGAAGAGTGGCAAGAAGAAAGCCCAAAGATATTCATAAAAAGACTTGTTTGAAGTTTGCCACAAGCCACCTGGGAGATACCAAACATGTGGAAGAAGGTGCTCTGGTCAGATGAAACCAAAATTGAACTTATCGGCCACAATGATAAACAATATGTTTGGTGTAAAAGCAACACAGCTCATCACCCCGAGCACACCATCCTTACTGTCGCACATGGTGGTGGCAGCAATTTGCAGCTGTAATCACAATAAAAGGTGGCGTTACAAAGTATTAACTTAAGGGGGGTGGATAATATTGCACTCCCCACTTTTCAGTTTATAATTTTTTACAAAAGTTTAAAATATCCAATAAATGTAGTTTCACTTAATAATTAAGTCCCACTTATTGTTGATTCTTCACCAAAATAATTATAATTTTATATCTTTATACAGCACTGAAATACAGGACTGAAGTAATCAGATGTTCGTGTAAAAGGGACCTAATGAAGGGTTACTCCAACTTCAAATGTACCCAGGGCCGGTGCTATTGAATTTTGTTTCTAGGTGCCATGGATCCAAAGATATTCAGGTTTAAAGTGAGAATATCAGGTGACATTTTTGTACTTAAAAATCACTTAGAAACAAAAATTTAGATTCATATAAAAGAAGAGTCTCTCTTCTTTCATAGCAAAAAAAGAAGTGAGGCTCTATGTGTAACAGAGCCAGAGATACAGCCCCCTGAAGTGCCCCCTCCAGATTCTTAGCCATCAGGCTGCAGGGAGAATTTGCTGCACACAGGAGCTGCTGCACCTCACAGATAATGAAAATATTCACTTTATATCTGCCTGGAAAGCAAAACATTTAAAACTTTGAAAATGAAGATTTTTTCCGAGAATTTGCCAATTTTCTTTT
>CM033643.1:86495216-86514513 GCA_019512145.1 Engystomops pustulosus | reverse complement strand
TTTTTGCAAAAATTAACTGATATGATGAACATTCAATCTTCTTTGCTTAATGTCGCTACATATTAACACCGCGACCGTGTTCTGGAAAAAAGTTTTTATTTAACACCTTCCTCCATTATTTCCACATATGTTATGATGTTCTCCCTCTCATTCCTATGAAGCGCGGAGGGTTCTGTTATTGTGTGGATAATACATTGGCGCACATCTAAAAGTGACTTTTATTATCTCATCTTGGTTTAAGGATATATAGTTATTTATTTGGGTTAGCATTGTGTAAGGGAGCATACAATGATAGATCTGTGTGACACTGCAAAAATAGTTTGCTGTCCCCTGTGGATTTAACATTCCCTTTGCTGCATATTTTGGTGAATATACACATGTGGGGTCTGTATGATCTCCTCACATCTTACTGGTTTAGGAAAGTATGTATTCTTTATATGTGTTATCTTGATTGTACATCTTTTAGAGGAAATTTTTGAATGTTAATTGCCACATTTCGCCTGGTTGTCTGCTTTCAATGGTTTTATGGCACTTCACTATTTTTGAATTATCATTTCTTTTTATTGTTTTAAATATTAAAAAAATTTACAACGTGTTGTATTGCTGCACCATATACATATAGCTTGATAGTACAATTGTTTATACAGGGTAAGTACAGGTATCACAAACTCAATCCAACAAATATACTTATAACATGCTTAGTTTTCTTCTAGAATTCGTTTGTATTGTAATATAAGACCTGTTTGCCAGAGTCATAAGGATGGGTTGAGAGGAATCTATGTCCAAATCAATCCATTTTGTTTCAAAAGTTTTTCCCGTGTAATCGCTATTTTTGCTATTAAAGATCCATCGTTAAAAATTCTTATTTGTGTGTGTAATTTTCCTTATTGTTGGTATTTGGTTGACTTCATTTTTTGCATTAGTTTCTCAGTTTGTGTTTTAATGTGGATCTCTTGTATGTGGTGGTATGGATATCATCTTGCAAGGTGCAAAGGGATAATATACAATACCAGGGTCCCATGGGATATGGTGTAAGTATTGCCCTGATGTATTAAAAAAACACTTTTTGCCACACGTAATTGCACGGTTTCAATTCCACCAGACATGTATAGCGAGCCTGTTTCATCCTTTGAATCCCAACCTATTCTATGTGTTAGGATTATTTTGGTCTAAACAGAAAACGCTATACCATGGTGAATTTTTCTCACAACAAAGAACAAAAAAGAAAGGCATCAAGTAAGGTTAAAGAAAATAATACTTCTTAATCATCCAAACAACAACCATTCCAGTGAAAAATGGGAAAAAGAATTAAATAGATATACGACCAGTCTACTGGGAACCATTCATTCTCTACACGAACCCAACATCTCAATGCATCAACCATCAAGAAACGCCAGCGGCAAATTACTTAGTATCGATGGTATTTTAACACCATGGGCACCCTTCACTTTTATTCTGTTTCATTGTCTTTATATTTGCAGGTCTTGTCCGTCTTAAAATTGTCTAGTCTTAAAAGTCAGTATATTTAGTTATTCAGTTTAGGATATTTGTGGATTTATCTATGTGAACATACAATATCAATTTGTGAACTCTACCATGTCCATCTATTACCATTTAGGAGATGTGACGGTAATATATTTTCTGTTCATCCTCCACACATTTTTTTTGCCATCACAGTAAAATTTTCCTATTTTTATAATGTTTCATTTGAATCAAAATCGGCATGAAAGAACATCTAAGTTTATGACCTCTTTAATAACACTTGGTTGGAAAGATGCTTATCTCTAATCTCCTGTCTATATGTCCATCGTGCTAGTTATCCATCTCCTATAATCCAACCATTGATATATCCTCCCGCTTTTTCTCTATCTATTTTTCAATCAACTTCTATTCTCTCTCTACGTATTTTATTTCTCATCTCCATTCTACTGTGTATATAATCTACATTATATGCTCATCTAGAATCTCTGTCATCTTTCTATTATCTTCTTCATCATAATGAATTAATAATTCCTTTATTATATATATATAGCGCACACAGAAATCGCAGCAAGCTTCCCAAGTGCCACATCAGTCCCTTACCCGCCATTGTGGGCTTACAATCTAATCCACCTACAAGTATTTTTTGGGAGGTGGGAAGAAACTGAAGGACCTGGAGTAAACCCATGCAAACACAACGAACACCTACAAACTCTTTGGCAGATGTTGACTCAGCTGCAAGGGGCCCTGGTGTGCTATACCACTGAGCCACCTTGCTGCCCATTATCTCCTCCTATCATCTATCTCTCTCCTATAAAATTCTCATATTACAGTTTGTTTTACCAGTAATAATGGACGCCTCTTGCTGACGTGACTGGTCATAAATAGTTTTATTTTGGGGCCCCCTTTTAGTTTTGCCCCAGGCCCCACTTTGTCGTAAACCGGCACACTTGTGTGCAGTTTGTTACTGTTTTTATGTAAATGTGGGCTTGAGTCAGGTGACTGCACATTATGCACGCAGCAATACACTCGCGACCACAATTGTGAAAGGGCTTACTTTGTAGATCCTAAGGACTGTGAATGTGGTGACTTTTTAGAATTGTTATCCATGGCCTCCTTCGCATCTAAGACAACTTTAAAAAAATTTTTGCTGGCCAGGAGTAGCTTTGGGGTGTTACCAGAAGGACCCCTCCATGCTGGCAGATTTACCAAGCTTACAACTCTCTTATCATTTGCCCCTTCCTCCCTCGCCTTCCCCTCCCCTCTGCCTGATGTAATCTCAATTTTCAAGCACATAGTATGAGGGGAAGTTCTCCTTCACACACATCCATTAAGCTAAGTACAAAGGGGCACTAGCACATCCCCAAGCCATTCTGGTCTCATTAGCTTAATTGTGAAAGGTTGACCTTCAAGGGAAGGAGGCCATGAAGAACAACACTAAAGAATTATCCACGATCACATGTTGGATCATGTATAAGTTGTCCGTGGTTTTATCATCTTGATAGCAGGTTTCTTTAAGTACAGTTGTGAATTACAAACGTAGATGCTAAATGCAAAATGCAAGCATAATGGCCAGTAAACCTTCTAGTTCTCTTTTGTTTGCTAATCAATCCACCGGACGCACCCCGCGGAGGTGGTACACTAAGCCACACCTGGGGACCCGAGTGGCACCTTTTTGTTTTCACCAGAGCCCCGTCGCAAGTCGGATGGACTTGCGCATCAGGGTACCAGTCCCAGGTCGTAATCCACAGGTGCGACTACCCGCGGTGGCAGCCGAGTACATAGGCATGGATTGGTCACAGGTCAGGTCCAGCCACAGAGTCCGGCATGGCGGTCAGAGATGCAAGGGAAGTCAAATTCCAAGGGGTCATGCAACGGAGGTTCCTAGCAGATGGAACACGGCACACGGAACACAGCAAAACCAGGAACACGTGCAACACAGCTGAACCAGAGGTACTTTGTGAACCACGAGAGCACGTGAACGCAGCGGAAACCTCCGCAATGTTGCAAGGAAGCTTCTCCAAAGCTAACACAAAAATCTGGCAAGGCAGGAGGAGTGTACCTAATTAAAGGTGGAGGTGTTTCAGTTCCATCGCACCACTCGCTTTTTCTCCCTTAATCTTCTCGAGCGAGTCGCGAACAAAGGCTTTCACCTAGGTCTCAAGACGAGGTTTCGCCATTTTCCTTTTGCACGTCAGTGCTTGATGGTAAACAGGAATCCGGGACAGTGAGCTTCTGCGGGCAGGGACTGCGGTGGGGGGGCACACAGAGGAACGCGGGCGCACAGCCGTGACCATCTATCCAGTCAGGATTGACATGTTTTTATATACACAAAAGCAGTTAAATATTTCAAGCTCAAGCTGTCATATATATATTTTTACAACCTTTTTTCTGGTTTTTTTTTAACTCTCAATAACCATGGTTCTATGTCAGAAGACCATACTCCCTAGTGTCAGGCCAATCTGACCCCGCAGCTGATAAACAGTCAGACATGAATAATTCAGATAAGCATGATAGTTTTATTTCTCAGCAATCAAAGTACACTCAAAAAACATCCAACAGTCTAGCCATGCGGAATTTTTTGTGTGGATTTATTGTCAAAATCCTTTATAGAAGATTTTAATTTGGTGGCAGTATCCCAGAAGAGCATTGCTGGCTATGAATATTTTCTATATTCTATTATATAAAGCTGAGTGTATGTGTGTGGTGGTATGGATATAGTTATACATATATATATATGTATAGTCTGGCTAAAGGAATCTGCCCGTCAACTTTTACCAGTCACACCGAATTTTGCAGAGCCGCTCTTGAACCCCATGCTTTCCAAACTCCATTATTAACCACATATATAATGGAAGCAGGATCCTTGTCTGCTATGGCAATAAGCAACCAATCACAGCTTCACTTCTATTTTGCGCACATGGGGCTCATTATCTGGCATCTCTGAGTCTTCGATTATTACTACTACATGAAGTATAATACACTTATGTTGTATGGTAGAGTGGTAGCAGAGAGATACCAAGGCCGGAGGAGTGATAGAAGAATCGTGGAGACCCATGAGGTGAGAGACAATTGCGGATGAAAGAATGCACAATGCGGAAATAGTGCATAGGGAAGAAAAGAGAAGAGGGAGATAATCGGAAAGACGTGACACAACAAAGTAGGATCGCCTTGCTGACACGAGACACAGCTCGTCATGAGTGTTAGTGGTAGACTACCGACGGGCGATTAGTCATGTGCAGAGCTAGGCGGGGTAACTGAGATGCGGCTTGAGCGAGTGAGCTGAGACGCAGTAGCAGGAGTCAGTGTCCCATGTGAGGTGTGTGTCTCCCAGTGGTCAGACTGTACAATGAGGCGGAGAGTCGATCTGACTGAGACGGAAGGAGCGAGAGATATATCCGATAACAAAAGATAGATAAATTATATTTTTTTTGTTAACCATTCTATTCTATGTTTATAACTAGTTGCGTTATTTACTATCCCGGCAACGCCGGGATCACAGCTAGCATTAATATAAAAGCGTAGTGTATGTGTAGTATGTATGTCTGGCTAAAGGAATCTTGCCGATCGCGTTTACAGTCATCAAACTTGCAAAGCCGCTCTCTGTGACTCATGTATGTCCTAGACTGGGTTTTCGGACAACATTTTCACCCTGCCCTTCCAAAATCCACTTATTGATCCCCCATATACAGGCGCCATGCTGCCTGGGTGCCAGTTGGACTGACCATTGTGTTGCTGTTCTGCCACCAGGTCTTTAATAATTGAGTCTCTAAGCATTGTTGGTTACTATAGGCATTGAGTATAAGACACTTAGGTGTGAGATAAGATTTGAGTAACATGTGGGCAATATGTAACCACCACATACAGGAGCCATTGTTCTGCTTGGCCAATAAGCAACCAATACAGTTCAGCTTCTATTTTGCCACAGGTCTTTAATATCAGCTGTGAGCAGGGCCGATTCTGGCCTTTTCTGCTGCCTAGGGCGAAATGGGAAATGGCGCCCCCCTCCATGCAACAGGGCAACGGACCCCTCGATCGCCTGCTACATTGCGATCACCAAAATTATTGACACAGATCAGTGCACTAGTCCGCCCCTCATAGACTAGTATATACAGCCTAGGTTCCCCACATAGCTATATTACAGGAGATCACCACCATATATAGTATATACAGGCAGTGCCCCCAAAGAACCCATCATAATATACATGCTGGCGCCTCCGCATAGATATTATATAACGATGCAGGCACACGATAGATATTATATGCACCGTGCGGCGCCCCTCATCGATAGTATATACAGGCAGGTGCCCCTCATAGATGTATATACTGCAGGTGCCCCTCATAGATATAGTATATCCAGGCGGCCCCCTCATAATAGTATATACATGCAGGCGCCCCACAAAGCGATAGGAAAACACCACAAAGAAACCAGCCCCAGAATAGTAGTACTATACAGGCAGGTGCCCCTCATAGATAGTATATACATAGGCAGTGTGCCCCTCAAAGATAGTATATACAGGCAGGCCCCCTCATATGATAGTATATACAGGCAGCCGCCCCGCATAGATAGTATATACCGGCATATCACCAACCACATAATAGTATATACCGGCAAGATCCCCCATAGATAGTATTACAGGCAAGGCCCTAGATAGTATCCATAGGCAGGTCCCCCATAGACAGTATTTACATGCAGGACACACATTTATATAGTAACATGTACCTTTATAACCACCCTTATATACATAGACATACATATAACACACCCTATATCCAAACATACATCCAGTATATACACAAAGGTCTATATAGTACATGTACATTCATAAACACATTATATAACAGACATACAGTTATACACACCCTATATACAAACATAATACAGTATATAGAACTCATACTACATTTATAATCATGCAGATACAAAACACTCACATATATACAGTAATTAGACATCATACACAATATATATAGTATACACATGACCATATACAGTATACACCTGACAGTATACACATAACATTTACAGCATATACACACTTGTACATATATAGTAATAGACTTACGCAGACTTGTATCTTCCTCTGCAACCATTCTCCACTTGTCCCTTAGATGTTGCCCGGCGGTCTGGTCTGTGGACCAGACGTCGGGCAACTATGTGGCCAGAGGTCCTGGGCGGGAACGGATGAGGGGGAACACTCACTGGGGGCCTGGGCAGGGACGACTACGCCCTCCACCTCTCTGCAATGGGGGAGGGGTTGTGTGCGCGCGGAGTGCTCGGCGCCCTGCAAGCCTATGTGGAAAAACCTCCTCCTCTCTTGACACACGAATGCCGGGGGCGGGACCGGAGGCATGGCGCAGTTGTGGAGGGGTTTGATGTTCTGCCGGGCCGCATATCTTTGACGAGGGGCAGGAACATGACGACGGATGGGCCTTGGGTTTTGGGCGGAGACTCTTCTTCTGTGCCGACAGCTAGCCGCGGCGCCGGCGACACGGTCCGCGACGATCGTCTGTGATGCTGAGATCATGACCATAGGTGGTCGGCGATTGGTCTATGTGCCGCCTCTTAAGGGCTCAAGCAATCTGCCGCCGAGGCGGGATTTTCAAATTCCCTCCTCATGCATATGCGGCCCGGGCGTGATATTTAATTGGCCTTATAAAGGCATGATTTTAATACAAGCTTACGTGTGAGGTAAATGTGAAGTAATTTTTGAGGTAAATTATAACCAACTAATCAGGAGCCATTTCTGCTGTGGCCATAAGCAAGCATCACAGCTCCACTCCTATTTGTCCACAGGTCATTAATATGAGCTTTGATTGTTTACTAGGCAATGATTATATATGCTTGTTGTATGTGTGAGGTAAGATGGATAAGTAAGACAGTCAGGTTCCGAGAGAGACCACAAGGAGATTGAGTGACAGAGCGAGACAGAGAGTGGCGTGAGTGACATAGAGACAGCCCACGGAGAGGGGGGACATAAAGACGGCAGGCAAGTGAGTGACGAGAGTACAAGTCATGTAAATTTATTACGCGAGAGACATGAGTGAAGAGTGCTGGACTTATCTGGTATATACAGGCCGTGATCCTTTTGATTTACCTCCCATTCCGTCATTTTTTTCTGCCAATATATCTCTCTCGTCTTTCCCCTTCTTTCTTGTTCTTGTGACCCCCTTTCAACCTTCTCCCCTTTTCGCCATATTTCACATGCTGCAAACATCAAGATATAAATTGTAATTTTTGGGGTGGGACAAGTGGGACACAATTGTAAAGTGAACGAATTTATTTGATATTTTAGTATCTTTATGTTTTTAAAGCTAAATGTGGCAAAAAGTAAAAATCAGGGGGACGAATACTTTTGCAAGGCACTATTATAAAAGACCGATTGCTGGCTTAGAATTCACTTAGTTATCCTCCAAAAATGCTCTTGTATAAATGCTTGATTTTGATTGGAGTTTTCCAAACAGCAGTTAACATGACATTTCATGTTCCGTCACAACCTTCTCTTCAGAACAAAGATGCTATGGCACTAAGGTAGAAAGGCTGGCATATGCAGGTTAGAGCGCTATTGGGTAGTGTAGTTGGTCAGGTTGCAGACGTCAGGTGTCAAAGTCAATGTCAGTCAGATGTTACGTCAGATTACTTAAAGGAAACCTAACCACTTGACTGGTATGTTTAAGATGCATATACCGACACCCAGCTCAAGGGTGAGCTTGGTTGCCGGTGCTTACTTTCATTAGTGTTTCTAAAACTAAACCGCTGTAACACTTGTTAATCTTTTAGCCGAAGCTGCTTCATGCACGTGGGACGCACTTGGCGCACCATGCACGCGACTTTTGTTTTTAGTTTTTATTTTTTTTTGTTTTTTTGTTGTTGTTGGGGGGTTTTTTTTTTTTTACTTTTTTTTTTTCTTGCGACGCACTCGCCTACATAGGAAAATGCCGGGATCCTACGGCACTGTTGCGCGCATGGTGCGCCGAGGCTCTTTCGGCGGTTAGGACACTAATGAAAGTAAGCTCGGCACCAGCCACCAGCTCGCCCTGAGCTGGTGCTCGGTATTTCCATCTTAACAACCTCCCTTCAAGTGGTTAGGTTTCCTTTGAATATTCAATTATTGATCTTTGACTATGATTTAAGAATGTCCTAATGTCCGCTTTAATTTATTGGACGTAGTAACTGGTGCTTTCTCATTTGTGTCCCATTGATAAAGCCTGCAAATCTACGTTTGACATCAGGATTGCTCCTATAACAAACATACCGCATTACAGGTTCATTGCGATATGCAGTTTTATCATGAAGTGTTTGCATTGCATTATCTCAACCTGAACTTATTAGTCTCTCTATTATCTATAAATATGGAATATTATCACCAGCATTAGTTTGTCCTCAGGTCATCCGTTTTTTACTCTACTATATTTATTTCAATGCATATTTTTTCTGTTGGGGGATTTTGCACACATAAATGCATAGTAAGAAAATCATTTTTATTTCATTTAGGGGAGGTTGCTATGATAAAACGATCACATAGATTTCTGCCAACTTTTCATTCAGTCAAATTGGGGCAGTCAGATGTTTAGGATAACGGTATACTTTAGGTGGGGGTGGGGGGCGGGGGGGTCGGGGGGGGTATATACAGTACATGTACATTTTCCTTTCCTTTTCCCAACCTTTGCTACCTCACACCAAGGGGGTGCCGTAGGGATATGGGTCAGGGAGTGAGAACCCTGGCATTTATTATAGCCGGGTGCACATTATATTGGAATTGTATGGCCAGAGACAGATGACCTGGTGGTAAAATTAATTTGGGCGCCCTTTTAATATGTAGCGATGCAGTTGCTAGTTCCCGTCCGTGTGCATCTTTTTTTAAATCCCCCCCACGCTCGTCAGGCCAATGCAACCAGAATAATACAGTTGCCCGATGATGGATATAAATCTGGTGCATTCTTTCGACTGTCTGCTTTAAAGAAATGTACCATCAAATACATCATGTTACACCAGAGACACTTAATCATAGAGGCACCCATGACTCTGGTATTGGTCTTATATTTTTATCCATGGCCTCCTTCCTTCTAACTTCACTTATAAAAATTATGCTAAATGATTATGAAGGGTTCTTCGAGCATTACCATAACCCTTCAGTGTTTTGATTAACCCTATGTTATATATGAGTAGAAACATGTCTCCCCTCATCACCGCCCCCCCCTTCTGCAAGCCCTTCTCCGTGTTCCTGCACACCTCCTCCCTCAGCCTGTTTAATCTAGCAGGAAATGCAAGGGGAGATAGACCTGCTCTGCTCATTGTAACAGCATTTGAAGCTTGCAGCCCTGATATGCCTTTGGTAACAAACTCAGATGCCCTGCAGCTCATTGCAAAGTCATAAAATTTGATTTTAGAAGGAAATAGGGCCATGAATATGACAGATTTTCCAGTTCTGGTTTGTAGTGTCCCTGTTTAATTTTCTTCAGAGGTGGGGGGAGAATGTCCTGTGCTGTCCAAATTGATCGATTGTTGCATGCTGGCATTGTACAATCAGATATGTATTGATTCATGAACTACAGTTTATGAGTCCATTACTCTGACCTGAAGTACCCAGCTTTTTAATCAGAACGCAGTGTAAATGATTTTTTCAAGGAATGATGTAACCTCACTAATATCATCTCTTACCTGTTCCAGACAAAGTCCAATTGAGGGGAAAAAGTTTGTTACATGCTCTCATTGTGAGGAGATTTCCTTTAGATGTGTCATGTCAAGGTTTTCTTTTATGGAGCCCTTGAATGCTTTTAGGTGTCATTTTAATAAAAAAAATCCACCTCAGCTCATTATTATGAAGCCAGATCATATACTTCCTGACTTATACTTCAATTTATCATTGTATTATTAATGATTTGATACTAAAGATCATCTTTATTGTTCTGCTGCTTCATCAAACACTGAAGACATTGTGAATTAACTTAAAGTAAATTGCTGTGTATGAACGGTTCTGCACTCTGCTTGCTGAAAAGACTTTAATAAATATCCTAGGCTGAAAACTAGTACAGACCGCAAGCTGTTGACCAAGTAAGGTGTTAACCTATAACTAGACTATTAATATAGTTTTTTTTATCCTTCCCTCCCCCACCCTTACATAATTCCTATCTACGTCATAGGATGAGGGTAGTTTACTACTGAACCTTGACACACTTAATGTCTGCTACATCTAAGGATTTAAAATGTTGTCATAAGACCAGATAAACATAAAGCTTAGCATCTATTCACACTTCCTTGCCCGCCCGTTACCGTACCGTAGCGGCAACGCAGTGTATGGGGCGGAGAGATCAGGTGAGCGCAGCTCCGCCCCGCCCATTCTCCATATCAACCTATTGCCCATGGCAGCTCCTTCTTACGTTACCACCCATCCTAGGACAGGATCCTATCTTTTTCCCGGGTACGTAACGGTACCGGGCTCCCATTCCGTTTTCCTTTCTCACCTCATCCTTTTATTTTGTCCGTCTCTCTTCCTTTCTTATCCATATCTTTCCTTTCTACACGTCCCCCATACGTTAGTGTGGAATGTGGCTTAATGCAGACTAACCTTTTCTAACTGTTATAAACTGTATTAGCCTAAGGCTAAAGGTCCCAGTAAATTACCAACCTCCATAGGTCCTTTCTAACTTGGGGTCATACTTTAAAGTCCCCCAACCCCCTATTTACTCGTTGTTCGCTCTGTAATCCATCTTCTTCTTTTAATCCCTCCAATTAGCATTATTTTAAAAAGCAGCTTTTAATTGTCCTTTTTCAGTCATGTAGAACTGAATCACCAACTAGGAGAGGCAGGGGCCCCATAACAGATTTCTAAATGCGGCCCGCCTTTCCCTTAAAAAAATGTCATATCTGTTGTACATACATTTATACATTTCACAAACAGTATACACAGTATAAACAAACTCTTAATACACACATATAGTATATATAAATCTTAGACAACATTCATGGTAGAAATACACATCATAGTATTACAACATACATTATAAACAAGTATAACCAGTACCATATGGTACAGACTGTGGGGGGTTTGTGGCCCAGTAGAGCCTGTCGTGGTACGGGGTGCTGTGATGCAGTTCAAGACAGTGACACCAAGGTACAGTCAAAAATGATCTACCTGTGGTTTCTTTTCAGCAGGAAAAACCAAATAAACATCCTTTACATTCAGCTCAAAAACAAAATAATCCTAACCCCGTCATGTTGCTAACTAAACAATGGTTTTTCTGACTCCACACCAACCACTAACAAAACAACTTTTCTTTCTGCCCTGCCCCGATTGTCAATTTTCTTCTTGCTCTCCAGCCTCCTTCCAGAGAGACACATCCACTCTGCTGATCGGTTTTAATTTAGGCTGATTGGGCTTGTTTCCCACCACCTGTGTCCAAGGTGCTGGACACAAACCTCAGCACTAAGGCCTTGCATCAATACAAAACCTAGGGGAAACAACCGCCCATCCGACAGTTAAACCCCTTCAGTGTCTCACATCCCTTCCCCCTCTGTTGTGAAACCCTGTGGGGCGAACACTTTTGTCCATAGACAGTGGGTACGAGACAGGGCATCAGGCATGCCCATGCACTTTCCTGCTCAATGTTCCACCGTGAATTTGAAATTCTGCAACATTAGGAACCACCTTGTGACCCTGGGCCGTCCTCTCTTGGCCTGATTCTCATCCAGGTGAGGGAGAGTGAGCGGTCACCAGTGTTACTGTCGCCCTACCAATTAATACCTTCAGTATTCAGAGCCCATTTTGATCGCCAAGCACTCCCTCTCACTATACTATAGTTCTTCTCAGGAGTGTGGCGTTGGCGGCTCAGGATGTCACGGGATGTTCCTCACCCTCCACCCGTGGGCATGACAGCCCCTAATCCACGTCAGAAGCGTCAGTCGCCCATAAGGTCTTGGTTAAGTTAGGGGTGATCATACCGGTCCCTCGCACAAACCGTCTTAAGCGCTGAAACGCCCCCTTCGCCTCTCACTCCCTTTAACCCTCACCCATCACCGCCCTGCTACCCTTGGTCAGGTCGTCATGGGGTGGGCCGCTATGGTAGCATCTGGGATAAATTGGCGATAATAGCCACTGTTCCCTAGGAAAGCCCTCACTTGCCTTCTTGCTCAATATGGGTTCTTTGCCACTGCTGATCTCCCTCTCCTTTTTTACTTGGTTTGATGACACCTCGGCCCAATACGGTCCCCCAGGTAACGGGGCCTCTTCTCAGACCCAGTGCACATTTTTTGGTTCGCTGTCAACCCTGCTGCCCTCAAGGAGTCTACCACTCTGCTTGCAAACTTGGCCGTGACTCTTTCAATCGTACTATCAACTATGATGTCATCCCAGGTAGGCCGGGCATTCTCTGTGAGGTTTTAGCACTAGATCCATTAACCTCTGGAATGTGGCGGGAGCCCCATGTAGCCCAAAGGGGATACCCACGTACTGAAAAGCCCCATCAGGAGTAACAAATAAAGTGTCTTCTCTTTGGCCCTGTCAGTAGTGGTACCCTGCCATACCCTTTCGTCAGGTCAGGGTGTAAGAAGAACCTAGCCTGTCCCAAGTCGTTCTATCAACTCGTCAACCCTGGGCATGGGATAAGAATCAAATTTGGACACCTCGTTCAACTTCCTAAAATCATTGCAGAACCGTAGGGAACCACAGTTTGGGAATCAACACATAGGACTCGACCAGTCCTTTTAGACTCCTCGATAACCCCCAGGGCTCAACATCTGCCTGACTTCTTTGGATCTGGCAACCGTCGCGCTTCGGGGGTCGGGGACCCTGTAGGAATTTGGTGTACCCGATGTTGGGGTTCGGGTTAAGGATGTCATTGCTGGATGACTGAAGTATTCCGCGGTAACTAGAGAACACATCCACATTTCGTAGTCACAAACTCCTTCGCTTCCTCTCTGATCTGGGCCGGAGAGGGACTCCGATATCCGTACTTCAGCACCTGGCAGCGGGTAACCTACCCCGTTGTCCCTTCTTGGGACAGACGCTTTTTCTACTCCCACGGCCATCAGGACTCTCTTTCTCTTCCCTGCCATTGCTTTAGGAGGTTCACTTGTATATCTGTTCGGTTTTCCTCCTCCCCGGCTGGATACCTTGTAGGTTACCTCCTCCCCCACGTTCTCCATGACCTTCAATATAGTCCTTGCCATTTTGCCAGAACTGGCTCTCACACGGTGGGCACCAGACTAGCACTCGTCCCTGGGTTAAGTTCCTGAGTCTGGCTGACCTATTGTAGACCCTAGAACTTGGCCTCCTTGTGCCCTTTTCATGTCTCCTTTACAGGTGCATTAACCGCCGCTATGGCGTCCTGCTAAGGGAACGTGGTTCTATCACACTACGTTGGGGGGTCCTCTTCTGTTCCAGTCTCCTTGGCTACAAATCCAAAGCCCACGTGGGGAACGGCCATCTACACTCACAGGTGAGAACCCGTGGAGGACTGGGGGAACTTCACGTATGGCAAACTCGGAAAAAAAAAATAGGGCAACAAAACAATCCCAGTCCTTCCCATCTTTGCTGACCACCCTCTTAGCCCCCTCAAGGTCTTATTAAACCTCTCGACAAGGCCATCTGTCTGAGGGGATGATACACAGCTGTGCGGAAGTCTGTCAACCCCTGCAGTAACTTCCACATCTCCTTCATTACCTAGACATGAATGGGGTACCCTGGGTCATCAAAATTTCCTTGGGGAGGCCTTGCGTGAGACACCTGGAACCGCTCCCTAGCAATATTTTTTGGGGAAGGTGTTCCTTTTGGAATCGCCTCGGGTACGCGTATCGTAGTCCCAGGAATTAACTAGATGTATTGGTGCCCCCTTTAGGATTTGACTATGGGGCCAACCATCCATTGCCATCTGTTTCAAGATGGGCAACCTCTATGATGGGTAGTGGGACCAAAGGACTCCTGAAGTGGAGACCGGGGCAGAGCTACAATACCGGTTTATACCTCCTCCACACCCCGGGCCAGAAAATCGCTGCAGTATTCTCTCTCGGTTCTTCTCAGCACCTAAAGTGCCTCCCAGCACATGTTTGTGTGCCAACTTCTAGCACCAGCCTACGGTGAGATTGGGGTACTACAAAGTTGCCAAACCTCCTCACCGTATCTGGTCGACCCTGTATACAAAGTTCCCCAACAATCACCATTCGGGGGTATATTTTGTCGCCCTGGTATCTGGAGTACCCTTTTAATCACTTAACATTCTCTCGCATCCTCCCGTGCTTTAAACAAGGTAAGGGTCCCTGTAGCTTTGCAGCCCCCAAATTTTCACGGGAAATTCAAGGTCCCGGCATGTCGGCCACCTCGCTCGTGGCCCTCGACCTCACCATCTAGGCATCTAGGGGAGAGAATTCACATCACATGGGTCACCTTCTACTGCTGTGTGGGTACACGGCCTCAAAGGGTTTCGGGGCCAAGGCCGCATACCTGATGTCCATTATCTGCAACAGCCCCTAAGGTGGTTCTTCGTCCCAGAAGTCCCAAACACCGGTAAGGCCTCTGCCGATAATAGCCTCTGAAACATGGTCCCCACCAATCCCCACCCCACTTCCATTGGGCAATAGTACCACATGGTATGATAGGTTGATGACAGCAAGTGGGATATACGCGAGTGTCCCCATGTAATAACACAACCTCCCACTCTCCCCCACTGTATAGTCCAGGATCAACGAATGGTGCCCAGCTCCCTGAGTCTAGCAAGGCTTCCACTGTGTGACCACTCGATGTGACCATGCACCCTTGGGGTTCTGCATCCCGTGACTGACTTCGGTCGGGCCGCCAGAACCCGGCCTGGCAAACATTGACACTTCCCGGGTCTGTTGCAGTCCATTGGCCTCCACTGACAGTGGACTTGGCACATATGGCCCATTTCAAGGCACCGCCAGCACTGGATACGGCATGACCCTTGTCACTAGCCTCACTGGGTTTCTGGGTATCCACCCCCCCAATGAACCCACCCCCTCCCACCGGACATGTCTCCCCTTTTCCCGCAGTAGCACTGGCACTGCTTCGTGTGGGAGAGTACAGTAGAAGATCCTCCGTAGCCCATATCTCTCTACTAGGACACGAGTTCCTCATCATTTGTGTGACCGGCCTGTCCAACCCACGCTGGAGCCGAGAGGGCAAAGAACGGGTGAACTTGTCAGAACCACTCTCTCTAACATCGTGCTGGGGTGCAGTCCTCTGTTTGTAACACTTCCACAGATGGATCAGGTCCATGCATTGGAGCGTGGGGGTAGTTTTTCTGATAAGCCACTGGGGAACCCCGCTGGAGCAACTTGACGGTTACCCAAGACGAAGCCAGAATCTCCGCCTTTAAGCTGGGGTACTCAACGGGCCTCCGTTTCACTCAGGTCGTAGTAAGCCTTCTGCGACTCGCCTGTCAGGAACGGTGCCCAGGACATTGCCCACTGCTGCTGGTAACTCCTCCCGCTCAGCTACTCGCTTGAACACATGAGATACGCCTCCACTCGTCGGTCGTCGTCATACTTTTTGTAAGCTTTTGTACTGCAGCCGTGCGGAATGCTGGACAACCGGTACCCTTGCAAACCAGCAATGGGACCCCTCAGTAGTCGTCGCTTGCGGTGCTGCCATACGCCAGAAAAACTTTTCATCATCAGCTGAATCATGGCTCTGACTCTTCCCGCTGTTGCTGTAGCATGGCTTGTCTGCAGCTGCCGATCAGCCACGGAACTCCTTCCTGCTTGCTGACGGAACCTCTCCTCCTGTTGCTGAAACTGGCTTGCTGCTGGCGTGACCTCTCCTCCTTCTGCTCTGCCGGGACCTCTCCACCTGCTGCTGGAGCATGCCTGCTGCCTGCGGACTATGAGCTCTGGCCCTCCTCTTGCAGGTATTAATAAGTCCTCCATCTTGGCTGTAATCCTGCAATTCTGCTGCTTTCAACCCAGGCCATGCACTGTTGCCGGATGTAGCGAGCTTTCAGGGTGTGTGTCTTTTTGAACTGCCCGCAAATCCGAGAGCACCATATGGGGGGTTGGCCCAGTATAGACCGTGTCGCGGGGTGCTGATTATGCAGTTCAAGACAAGTGAACTACCAAGGTACATTCAAAACAGGTCTAGTCTGTGTTTATTTCATCAGGAACAAAAGAAACAGCCTTTTTTTTACAATTCAGGCATCAAAACAAATAATATCCTAACCCGTCAGGGTGCTAACTTAAACAATGTTTTTTTCTGACTCACCACTAACAAAACATTTTCGTTGCTTCCCGGCACAGAGGTCAAGGCTGCGGCTCCCTCCAGCCTCCATCCATGAGAGACAACGACTTCCATCTTGCTGAGCGGTTTTATTAGGCTGATTGGGCTGTTCCACCACCCTGGTGTCTCAAGGTGGCTGGACCAAACCTCGCACTAAGGCCTTGCATATAATCAAACCAGGGGAAACATACCGCCCATCCACGTTAACCCCCTTCAGTGTTCTCACAATACATATAGACCAACATACAGAATATACACTCTCCGGCCACTTTATTAGTTACAACCATGCTAGTAACGGGTTGGACCCCGTTTGCCTTCAGACTGTCCTCAATTCTTTTCTTCGTGGCATAGATTTACAAGGTGCTGGAAGCATTCCTCCGAGATCTTGGTCCCATTTGACATGATGCATCACACCGTTTCAGCAGATTTGTCAGCTGTCAGCTGCACATCCATGATGCAAATCTCCCGTTCGACCACATCCCCAAAGATGCTCTATTGGATTAAGATCTTGTCCTGTGGAGGCCCATTTGAGTACAGTGACCTCCATTGTCATGTTTCAGAAACCAGTCCTGGAGATTATTCCAGCTTATGACATGGCGGCATTATCCTGCGAAAGTACCATCTAAAATCAGTGTTGGGTACATTGTTGGTCATAAAGGGATGGACATGGTCCAACCAAACTCAGGTAGGCCTTTTGGCATTTTGCAACCGATGCTCAAGAGGGGATTGTTTTACCACAGTTTTCCCAAAGATTGGTAAGAAAATATTCCCCCCACCATGACACGCACCACCACCATCCTGAACCGTTTGATCAAGGCAGGATGATCCATGCTTTCATGTTGTTTGAAGCCAATTTCTGACCCTACCATCCGAATGTCGCAGCAGAAATCGAGACTCACAGACCAGGCAACGTTTTTTCCATCTTCTACTGTCCATTTCGATGATCTTTGTGCAAATTGTAGCCTCCGTTTCCTGTTCTTACTGAACTAGTGGGCACCCGTTGTGGTCTTCTGCTGCTGTAGCCCATCTGCCTCAAGTTCGCCGTACCTGTGCATTCCGGCGAAGAAACAGTATGCTCTTCTGCCTACCTTGGTTGTAACGGGTGGCGATTTGAGTCACTGTTGCCCTTTCTATCACTCGACCACGTCTGTCTATTCTCCCTGTGACCTCTGGCATCAACAAGGCATTTCCTCCGCCCACCGAACTGCCGCTCACGATGGATGTTTTTTCTTTTGGACCTTCCCTGTAAACCCTAGAGATGGTTTGTGGCGTGAAAATCCCAGTAGATCACTGTTTTCTGAAATACTCAGACCAGCCCTTTGCACCAACAAACACTCGCCACTTCAAGGCACTCAAAATCACTTTTCTTCTTCCCCCTACTGAATGCTCGGTTTTGAACCGCAGGAGATTGGTTCTTGACCATGTCTACAATGCCTAACTGCACTGAGTTTTGCCGCCATGTGATTGTTGATAGAAAGTAAGTGTTCCTACATTTTTTGACAAGGTGTACCTATAATTGCCGGTGAGTGTATACACCATATCACCACACAAATATATACCCACATATATCCACTACATATGCATACACCCACACCACATATACACGTTCATACATTTATCACTCACACACTTATGTATATCCTCACTGTCGCAGCCTTCTAACCCAGGGACCCCTCATTTTCACTGAAGCAGGTTGCAGAAGCCCTCACTTCTGCATGCAATCTCCTTTCTTTCGCCTTTTAGTAAGCATTGCATTACAAGATAACTGTGTGTTTATAACTTCCTTGTGCAAAATCCTTGGGTATCCCAGGGCTGCCTTTGGTTGGATCATTTCAAAAACAACATGTGATTTGGGTCGTGCTAACTTACTACTCCCCTACTTACTCCTCCTCAGATCTTAGCCCCACCTTTGTGCTCCTGTACAGTCTCCTTCTCCTGCTCCTTTCACAGAGGTCCCTGCCTGGTGAGATGAAAGTGGGGAGGGACATGCTGTCCAGTAGCACAACGAGGGAGGCATCCTGCAGCTCAACAGTCACATGTTGTTTTTTGAAAGCATCAAAACCCAAGCCCAGCCCCTCTGATTACCCCACAATTTTGTCAGGATTGCGATCTCCTCACATCTTACTGGTTTAGGAAAGTATGTATTCTTTATATAAGTATCTGGATTTGTACATATTTTAGAGGAAATTTTGAATGTTAATTGCCAAATGTATTGCCTGGTTGTCTGCTTTCATTGGTTTTATGGCACCTTCACTTATTTTTATCACTTTCTTTTTATTGGTTTTTGAATATTAAAAAATTAACAAACATAAGTGCATTACTGCACTCATATACATATAGCTTGATAGTACAAATTGTATTATACAGGGTATAAGTACAGGTATACACAAACTCAATACAACAAATATAACTTATATTTTGTTTCAAAGTTTTTCCTTGTATCTCTATTATTTGCTATTAAAGATTCCATCTTAAAATTCTTATTTGTGTTGTGTAATATTTCCTTAATTGTTGGTAGTTTGGTTGACTTCCAGTTTTTTGCAATTAGGTTTCTAGTTGTGTTTAAAATGTGGGATATAATTGTTAGGTGG